>PVJO010006498.1:0-43879 GCA_004026905.1 Hystrix cristata
CTTTCCACAAAAGTACATTTTCATACGTCTTAGATGTATAAGATCACATGCACATTTTCATTTAAAACGTTAATTAGATATTTGTTTGCATTTCTTTTGGTCCTCCCCCATTCTATATCAAACAAGGCCTAAAAGTGTATTGCTTCTTATTTTTGTTTTAGAAGTTGTATTATTTGTCTGTGGAGGACTGGATGGATGTTTATAAAAATGCTTTATTCATACACAATTGGTTTTAAATGGAACATTTGGGAATTGAAATGTAAAAAGTTCTGTTTTTATTTGGAACTCTGTTAAAATCGTTCCTATAAAAAAGGCTGTCAAATTTCCCAGTAAACATATAATTAGCTAGCATTCTTGCATTATGGATTATTTTAAGTTTTCCAATCCATGCATTTCATTATCTCTTATCCAACTAGAAACTATCCTGGCTCTATGAGGACTATATAGCATGTCCATGTGTGATGCACAGTTGAATTAAGTGTGCAATGCCAGAGCCATTTGTGGTTATTTTATAATTTAATTTAGTGTAACAATGGTAATTCAAGTCTACATTGATATACCTTTTCAAACATGCTGAAAATGTAATTGTAGTGTATACATGGCAAGTAAGAATGACTTGCCCAATTTATTACTCTACAAATGAATTAGCGTGATGGCCAATTAAAGGATGCATTTAAATATAGTTATTATATTGTTTATCATGCAGAACTAACTCCAGGAAGGTTAAAGGTGTTATTAAAATCATTAATTTAATTCCCTCTATGAATGGCAAAATTATCATAAAATATAATATATGGTCATGAAAGAACACTTTAATGAAGTCTTGGTCTAATTAGAGGTTATCATAACTCGCTGTTAATAAAATGAAAACTATAATAGAATATTTTCTTCTTCTAAAAATTATAAGTGATACATTTTATAAAATGGGCTATATAGATTCTCTATGTTATACAACATTCACATTAACTATATATAGAAATTCTACTGGAGTAGTGACATTTTTGCTTCTTTTGTTAAAGATGGCTGCTTTTCCCTCAGAGATATGAAGCAAATAACATTAGTGAGATCCAGTATTACCACTGATTGCTTTCCTGGCTTCCATACAAAATGCCATTAAAACTAACCCAGGGAAAGGGGAAGACTGACAGGCTGAAGGAAAGGAAGGACACTCTTTCTTTATTCCCCAAATCTGAGCTTCACCTCATTTTATCATATTTTCTTGGAATTCAAGAAAAAATAAGTAACTATACTTGCGGGCTTTCATTACATTCTTTAGAGATTCTGTGTGTGTGTCTGTGTGTGTGTGTGTTTTAAGATATTATCTGACATTCTAAAGGAAAAAAAAATGTGAATTTTGATGTTCCTGTTAATTCTTTGTTGATGTAAAAAATATAATTAAATCTCCAGCAGCAAGACTTCTGAGATTAAAAAAAAAAAAAAATTGTCAACGATATTTATAAATTTCTGAGAAATATAAATATATTCATTATTTCTCAAAAGCAACTCATTATTTAAAAATATAAGGCACCTATTAATATTTCTTAGAATACTTTATATCCTAAAATATCCATGTAATTTAATTAATGTGAATAAAAAAAGAAAATACTAGTTCTCGAATTCTTGATCATGCTTAACAAAAATAAAAGAGCTTTTATTTTTAAAAGTCATCCTTATAACAAATTCACAAAAATTACTCTGGTCCTCAAATACCTAGCCACTCATGTATAACAACTTGTGAAACAGGTTCTATCATATCATTTTTAAATATTTCAGAATGTTACTTATAAAATCTCTACTTACAAAAAAGACAACTGAAGTAAGAGGCCCAGAAAATTATAAATAAAACACATATTTGAATTTTGTGTTTATCTTTTCAGCTTTGAGAAACAAATTTTACAAAGATGCCCATAAGAATTAAAAATTTCTTCATTTTTCAATTTTTCCAATGATCTACAAATCTTTTGGTACATTAAAAGAAGCTAAATGTTGAAAGGAAACTTGTTTTGTACTTCGGTATGATGAGCCCGCTATTACAGCAGGTTTTATATTCACTTTACAAAGAAGAAGTGTTAATTCATATATGATTATGATCAGAACTTATTAAATCAGTTAGTAACGGGTTAAGAGGGAACTTGAGCTTTAAAGTATTGGAACAAAATATTTTAAAGAAGTGTATCAGTGGGACACCTACAGCAAAATAAGAACACTGGAACTTAGGTTAAGGTAATGTTTATCACAATGCACAACAAACAAAAGCAAGGAAGAGAAGATTCCTGTTCAAACTCCAAATAAATATATACAAATTTGAACTTCCACATTTCCTTTTATTAACTTCTACAGTCTATTATAAAATGTGGGGTTTATTTAGTGATTGTCGACTTGAGGGGTTTATAGTAGCTGTTTTCATTTAGGTATGCACTGAACTTATGCAAACTTCA
This sequence comes from Hystrix cristata, assembly GCA_004026905.1. NCBI lineage: Eukaryota > Metazoa > Chordata > Mammalia > Rodentia > Hystricidae > Hystrix > Hystrix cristata. Next base: position 2,439 of record PVJO010006498.1, read on the forward strand.
ACGGTCGTTTTACCTTGGTGGTTTATTTATTTATTTATTTATTTATTTATTTATTTATTGTCGTCATTGTGTTGAGACACAGTCTTGCTATGAACTTCAGGCTGACCTTGAATTCACTGTGTAGCCCACGGTAGCCTGGAACCTGTGGCAATCCTCCTGCCTCAGCCTCCCGAATGCTGGGATTACGAAGTGTGCACCACCATGCATTTGGTGATATTATTTGCCCTCTACTGTCTAACGTATAGCATGAGACCCACGACATCTAATATTATAAATCCAACCTGCTAAAAGTGACTATTCCTTCGCGCAACTGACTGCAGGCAGGCCAAAAGCAGGGTGATGAGAAGGAAAGTTTCTCTGCAGCCAATCTCTGTTTCTTTCTCTACACTTACTATCCAAAAACATCACCCAATTATTGTGTATAAAGACATTATGATGAATAAGGTTTCATTATTTTCCTTACAACTGGTAAATTTATTAACTGAAATACTATCTGCTAAATCTGTTTTGGAAACATGAACAGTAAATTTTATCCTCAATATTTTATTAGGACTATGGAAAAATCATAAAAAATAGATCCTGTGCCACATTTTTCTACTCCTATATATTTAATTTTCTACTCCGCTACACGTTTGGCTATTTTTAATCTATGCATCTTTCCTGTTACCACTGCAGGGACATCACAATATGTCATTTGACCTTTTGCACCACACGCCGGCCTTGACCCGCGTGGCCTTTACTTTTATCCATTTGAACTCTCCTCAAAATCTAAAACTCAGTATAAAGCACTAAGTATCAATCATATATTATGCTTCTCGGAGGAAAGATACCACAGAAATCTAACAAATAGTGAAATAGATACCTACTTTATTTAAAAACTCTACTTTTTTGCAAAATGACATTCTGAAATCATGTATAGTAAATTATTTTATATTCATCACTTGCTATTTTTTTATTTAACCGTATTTTTAGATGCAACCAAAAACTTAAAACTGTGAGCATTTAATAACAGGACTTTAGCTGACAGTGAATCATAAATCGATCAATAAACAATAAATAGACTACTGTTTTTTTTTTTTTTTTCTAAACGTTGTGTGGGGATTCACGTATGCTCAATACACATTCTCTTTAAAAGCACTCACAGTTTATTTAGAGGTATTTTCTGTGACATTATTTATTTCCACATATTTTGTCACTAGTTTCTCCCTGAATAAATTGCACATAAAAGTTTCTTTTTGTAAAGATGCTAACAGCTCTAATTGAAATGGGAAGTTTTGCTTTGCCTGATTCAGTTTTCCTTAGGAGAAGGATACTTAAACTATTAATGAGAAATTTGAGAGAAAAGATACTAAATTTCAAATTCCATCATTAACATCAACCACTATTGTCAAAGATAAACCACACTCTCCTATAGAATGAGAATATAAAAAATGTGTACTACTCAGCAGAGGATGCAAATGTGGCTACTTCGAACTAAAATATCCTTTAAATCAAGACAGTTGCTTGCATTTGCGTGTGTGTGTTTAAACTCAGTTACCTTGTTTCTGCCCATGGTGAGGGTGTATGAGAATTAGAAGGCGTATTTAAAATTTGAAAGAGTAGTTATTGTCTGCATTTTGATTTACTTTTAGGTAAACAGGTATTTGGACAGTGTCCACAATTATATCTTTAAATGTAGCATACTTCTATTCCATCATTCAAAAGTGTTGAGTTACCATCTAGTTAGAAGTCGTCTTACAGAATTAGAAAAACGATCTACTTTTACTGCCTAAATAACCACACTCAAGATAGCTTATCTCATATGAAATTAATACAGTTTAATTTTTTTGTAGTTTATCATACTTTTAAAAGCAATTACTTTAATGCCATATATGAGAAGGCAGCCTCTTTAAGAAATAACCGTAGTGCTTCAGTTTTATGCACATGTTGTGTCTCATATTCTCACCTTTCTGTCATCCCCAAAGACATTTACAAACTTCTCACTATATTTTCTTTAACTTTTTAAGATAAATTGAACAATGTATAATTTAATTTTTCTAGTTTTTGAAGTTTGAGCAAATTTATTATGATTTTTTTCTAAATGTCATTATTCCCGACTTGAATATTATCGTTTGTTGTTACAGCTTATGTGTTTTATTTAAAGAGATTCATCATCTGAACTTCGTTTTCACCCTAGAAGGTATTTCACAGCAGGAACATATAACAATTACTTTATCATTACATGCTTTTTCAGGCATTTCTGTTATAGGTTTGATCCACCTGTGTACATGTTTCCAGGACATCCACTGTACAGCTGAAATGCAGTTATTATATATTGAACTTATCAATAACCCAAATTGAACTCAACTGTCCAAAAGTTGGATGGTGAAATTTGAAGAGTGTTGTGTCACCAGAGTACGAGGAAACTGGGCTCTATGGCAACTAATATGGCACGGAAATGTATGCACTGAAGCGAGGACGGGCACCTTTTTCATGTTTCTAGCATCATCCTTGGGGAGGCAGGCAGCACTAGACGCTTACTATTAGAAGCGTCTCTGTACCCGGAATATCTCTATTCTGCTTGTTTCCCCTTCCCTTCCTCGTCTCCCCTCGTGCTTTTTCCCTTAAACCACTTCCCTATTGCAAGAGATCGAGCTCCTTATCCCCTTCACTCCATCCTTCATTATTCTTTTTGTTTGTACTTTGCCTCACTCTAATGAGAGATATCATACGGTATTTAAGCTCATGTGTCTGGTTTATTTCACTCAGTATTATATTTTCCAAGTGTATCCGTTTTCCTACAAATGTCTCTAATCTGTCATTCTTTATAGCAGAGTAATATTCCATTATATGGAGAGGTGCAGGAACCAAATAACCTCACTTAATTTAAACATTATATGCCATAACATGGGCTAAAATCAATAATATCAACAAGAATTAAAAAATGGGATAGGGGAATTGAAGGAGGAGGAAGGGGAAGAGGAGGTGAAGAGGAAAGAAGAAATAAACTGTGTTATGTACATGAAACCACTCCCCAAGATGATTGTAAACTGCATGGATTGCAAACATGTAGTTATAAAACGAAAAAATACAAAAAAACGTGCCTCACAGTTCGTTACTGTATAGAATCCAAGTAACAATTCTGTTGGATATATAACTAGGAACAAGACTGTTGTGGCAAAGATATATGTGGTTGCAAATTTAGTGTTTTAGTTACTGCCCATTTTTCCCAGTACATCAATTTTCATTCTTCACATAAATTTCTTTCTAGCAACTGCTCCATAACATCCTGAACTTACACTTTTAAATTTTGCTGGGCTATTGGACAGCTATGAAATGATACTTAATTTTGTTTTTATTTTGCATTTCTTGATTACTGAAATTGAAAGAATGACATGTTTCTTTTTACTTCTACCCACTTTTATATTATGTTATCATTTTACTATAAATTTGTATTTTTCTGCATAATCCACTTACTATTATTAAAAATATCACTTCCTATATTATGGGGTATTTTTTTTTCTTCCCCTTATATTATCTTTTAAGTTTCTGAATATTTTATTCTAAATTTGTCACATTTACAAAATTTCTTTATAGTCTGTGGTTTTCTATCTCATTTTAAGAAATATTTATTACACAAGATTTTAAGGTAGCCCGCATGTTCTTCCAAATTATTTAAAATTTTACTGTATACAGATTCATCCTTGATCTATATATAATTGCTTTTGTTTTAAACTTTGGAGGTGGTGTACTAATAAGTCTTAGGAGATCTGAGAAACAATATAATGGAAATAACTTTATCGCACTAGGAACCATTATTAAGAAAGTATTTTGAGACCTGTTTGCAACCTGATGTCACAAAGTCCAGGAGTAAAGTGCCATGAAACAATTTTAGAGGAAATAGTTCTTGCAGCATAATTTATTGGATTTTCTTTCATCTCTCCACTGATTAGCAGTGTAATCTAGAATGTGTGTCATTTGTAAGTTTGTTTCTGGGCTCTCAATTTGACTTCCTGGTGTATGTGTCTATCCTGCAGGTAATCACACACAGTGGTATAGAGAAATATTTTATTTATGTTCACACCCTATTCCTTTGTTTTCCAAGGAATTCCAATGTTGATGGTGTGAGTCTATGACAAGTTCACTCCTGTTATTGAAAGGATAAAAGACTTGTAGGTAGTGGGGAGGAGCAGTTCATGCTGGGCTTGTTTGTTTGTGTTTATGTCCCTCCAGGAATTTGTGTTCTTGGGCATTTGGTACTTGGGTAGCTCTCAAATATTGCAGTAGTATTTTCACATCACTACAACAAAATATGTGAGGTTGAGAACTTTACAATGAAAAGAGGTTTATTTAACTCTCAGGTTTAAAGTTTGAAAGCTCAAGATTGGTCAGCTCAACTGATTATTCCTTGGCAGGGGCCCTCCCAGCTGCATAACGACATGGCAGAGGCCATCCTGGCAGGTTTCAAGAGAAGGAGCAATCACATAGTGAGTTAGGAAGCCAGATGCAGGGAAGGGCCAAAGCCGGTCTTGTTAGTTGCATGTCCGTCTCTTGGGAAATAGCTGGGGTCCCACAAGCACTGCATCAGTTCCTGCTCAGGCTAACCTACAGCCACCTCTTAAAACTTGCAACTGCTCTCTACATTTGCACAACAGAGACGCTTGAATCTTTGGGGGATGCACTACAATCATAACTAAACTATAGCAAACACCCTCAGCAACTTATTCATATCCGTTCTGGTTCATATTTTGTCTTTGCTCATGGTAAGAGGAATGGTTCAAAATATGTTACAACTCCATCACCAGAGCCCCATTATTTGTCTCTTCTATTTTTAATTCACTTATCGTTTTTAATTTTCATTCCTACCATATGTATTTTATAGCCTGTTGTCTTCTGATTTTAAAAAAAGTCTTTTCTTATTTAATAAACATATTATTTATTTTATAGTCTGAGTATTGCAATTTTGTGTTAATTGCGGATCTGATTCTGCAGATTATTTTTCTTCTACTTCAACTCATTGTGACTTGCATTCTCATATATTTAAAATATTTCAGTTATGAGACATTTCGTTGTAATTTTTTTTTTTTTTTTTTTTTTTTTTGGTATGGGGGATCGAACTCAGGGCCTCATGCTTGCGAGGCAAACACTCTAACCACTGAGCTAGATCCCCAACCCTTTCCATTCTAATTTTAATTCTAGATGTTCTTGAATTCTAAATGGTTCCCTTTAGAAAGGATTTGTTTACTTTTGGTATATAACTGCAAGCCCTAAAAATAAAGAACTATTTTCTGTTTTTCTTGGGTTATTTTCAGATCACATAATTTTTGTGAGCTCTGAGATCAACATAAATGATTTTGAATTGAGGATAAGTAGGGTATCATGAAATACTTTTTATTCAACTTGTTCCTTGATTTTTTCTGGAGCTGGAGCCAAGGCTGTAAAGTTCGCTTACATATTTTTGTACCAGGTTTTAGTTCTTTTTTTCTTTTGGATTCTTATACTTAATATGTAAGCCCTGTTTTTTTCTGGATGCTTAAGTACTATTTCTCACCCTTCAAGGGCATCAGAAGTTATCGCCTGTTCCTGACATGTGGCCCATTAAAACCCAGGCGATAAGCCAGTAAAATCCTGGCAGTTAATACAGGGCAAAATCCAATATCAGTCTTCCCTTAATTCGGTAGATTCATACCCTGACGTGATTCTTTTTTTCTTTTTGTTCTTTCTTGAGTTTTCATATTTTGTCAGGATATGAATTTTGATGTCACTTCCAAGTTATTTTAACAAGCATTTTTGGTGTTCTACACATAGTGTTTTATCTAAAAATTAAGAAGTAGTTACAATTTCCATCTTGCCTTAATTGCATGCAATTTATTGTGAATTTTAATGTGTAAATTACCTTTAACTAGTCAATGATCTGGATTTCTATAGTATTTAAAATTTTTTGAAGGGAAAGGTATTACCCAAATCAAGGATATTCTAATAATCTATTTTTACCTACAAATATAATTTTAAAAAAGTTTGAGAAAAAAGTCTACATCTTATATTTGTATTTTAATTCCAAAACAGTAATATAAAAATAAACTGAATAAAATTGCCTCAAGATACAATCATTTTTAACAAAGTGTATTTATAAAGTCTATATATTATTTCAGAAAGTCAATAATGGCTCTTAGGCTAGCATTTATGATGCTTAAATTGAAAATGTAAACAGAAAAGTAGTGTTGTAAGCTGATTTTTTGGCTTTTCTTATATCCTTAGATGGGTAGGGCCCAAAATAGTTTGAATATTTCTTAGAACATTAACTCAGGCAAATTAATGAAACAGACTCGAATAAAATAAAACTGATAAACTGTGAGTGTACTGATTAGTTACATCTACCTTTTAAGTTTGCATGTTAGCTAATATATACCTGGTGTTCTGAGAATCAGTTGCTTTTGAGAGTAGGATCAAGTCTTCTACCCCAGGCAATCCTTGCTCTGCATAAAAAGGATCTGAGATGGGACATTTCTCTGGAATACGATGGCCTGTGTTAACTCAGTCTCGCCTCCATCAACTGTGCGTGACCCAGATGAGAAGAGGCCTGGACACCAGAAGCTATGTCTGCTGGTCTTGCCATCACCGTAATGTGGGTCCTTACAAACTCTGTCAGTTTTTGCTGTGCTACTATTCCTTAAAGCTAGCATTTCATATGGATGGCATCGCTTTGAAACCAAGACCACTGTCACTAAAAACAAATCGGTAATCAAGAAACTATTTCAGAAAGCAAAGTTATATTGCCAAGTGGGGAATTTGGTTGAAGGCTTTCCCTACAAACATTTTACAGATATAAGGCATATGTAATAGACTATAATTTCCAAGGAGTATGTGATGACATTGTTCACGTTAATATTTACTGAACAAAAATAATTTAGGGAATAAAAGAATAAAAAAGACATTTTATTGACTGATATGATTTACATATTTAAGTTTTGTTAACAAGCAACGAGGACTCGAGAAGCCTTGCTTCCACTAAGATTTCAGCTATTTAAAAATGTATTAATAAAAACCGTTGGCATAAGTAGTATTCATAGTTAGTTAAATAATTCAATATAATGCAATTTTTCCTTACACACTATTTGCAGACAGATGCTTACAGATTCAATAGCAATAGCTCTTAAACATATACTAAAATAAACTAGGCAAATTACTTGTCATGCCAGTCTTCCAGTGGTTTCACTCCATTTTGGAAGAAAATTGTTTTCTTCTCCCTATTCTAACTTGGGCTAAATATATCCAGAACTGAGTATATGATTAATCAAGAACTCAGTGTGAAAACTGTTGTATTAACATCAAAATGAGGCAAGTAATTTAAAAAATGCTCCTGAGGGGGCTGGGGATTTAGCTCAGTGATTAGAGTGCTTGCCTTGTAAGCACAAGGGCCTGAGTTCGATCCCCAGCACCACAAAAAAAAAAAAAAAAAAAAAAAAAAAAAAAAAAAAAAAAATTTAAAAAATGCTCCTGAAAAATAAATACCAATAGTTAAACACATCATTTTAACACCTCAAATATTTAAAGAACATAAAAAAAGAAAATAGCTTCAAAATCAATATATGACTATTACATCATGATAGATTTATTTATTCATTCTAATTCATCATCATGTACTTAAGAACAAAACATGTATCATATAGTGATAATTGTTAGGATCTTATGACATGAAGAAAATATATAATGATCCATTTTAAAAATAGTATATTCAGGTCCATATGCTAACTGCCAAAATCTGTGTTTCTTGTATGTGTTTATGTTTTTGCGTGTGTATTTTATATTCATAGTATAAAATATAACTGATACTGGGACGATATAGATCATAGTATAAAACAGTGATGGCAAACTTTTTAGAGCTTCCAATGATAATAAGCAACCGGCCACAGCATGCCATAAATTCTCCGCCACTGAAAGAGTGTACTCTCAGTTTTTCATTAAATATGTGTAACTTTTTGAATAAGATATTACATACTTAACAACACATTGGCTATATCCAAAAAATTCAAGGCAATTATCTGTAAAAGTTTGAGAACAAAAACACATATCGATCAGCACTAAGTAGTAAAAATTTATTGCAATGTTGTCAGTTGCCTTATTCTAAATCAATACAAATCTCACCGAAAGCTTCTTAAATGCAATAAGAATCTGACAAGACCTTTTTGTCACAGATTAGTGTTAAAGCAATGGAAGAGCCCCCAAGGAAAATCGTCTTTGTGGCCGAAATGCCAGCTGTATCCTGTTTCAAAACCATTCTGCGAATGTATGACATCTTCATTGATATTGTGGATGTCTAAAAAGAAAACAAAAAAAAAAAAAAAGAAAGAAAGCTTAAATATTCTGTGTGCTTATTTTGGAATATGAGAATAACAACCGGAAAACTCGAATTCAGATTCACTGTTTCCATCAAAAATCCAGCATTTATAACACAGTTGATTGCAGAGTAAAATTAGATCAGAGAAATGTTGTTGCAATATTTTTACACTGATCCGTCATATTGGTTTTGAATTAATAAAAATGATATAATTTAAGGCATACAAATAAGATAGGAAAATTTATTTATCTTAGTGACAAAAACTTAGAAATTGGATATAATTCAGACTTATATTTTATACATAAACATAGTCAAATAAAATAGTAGAATCTAATTTGGAACTGAAAGAAGTTCATAGGAGGTTCAGACAAGTTGCAGTTCATGAATTCTGATAACCCTAAAATTTAGTCATCTTGGCAGTATGATAATGTCAGTTTGCATAAGTAAACCTACTGAAGAGGCTTATTTTGGTGTATGCTTCTTTTGGCACTTTCAGTTATTTGGACAGAGAAAGCACACGTTATCTTTCATTTGTGTGAATTTAATTTTATGCACTGTATCAGTTTAACTGTGCAGAAATTTTTCTTTTTCAAATAAAAGAATATTTGATTTTAGAAATATATCTTTTATTAAATTTATTATTTTGGCATTTTGTTAACGAGACATATAAATGGATACTTACTGTCTATGCCGATCTTGCTTTCTTTCTGTTTTTATTTTCCGTAGATTCTTGACTTTCTAATGTCAAATAATCTCAGTACAACTATTGGCTTCATAGAATAAAGTTTCAGTTAGTGACCAGAGTTAGTCAAATTTTAGAATATATTGCTATTCATAAATAACAATATACAAAGCACTATATTATACTAATATACATTGTTTTATAAATATACAACTATAAGTTATGCTCACAATGACTCTGATCATTAAAAAACATATGTATGTGAAATACTCATTATACATGTATGTATATAATTGGATACTATGCACACTATATATGTATACATAATACATATATTTTATGTTATTAAAATGGAAGGATGAGCCCTACACGAGTGCCAGTCTAAGCTCAGGATATTCTTCTGTTTCTGCTATTATTATTTAAGGATAATTTTTCACAGTTCACTTTAATGCATGCTACTACTTCATAAGACATCTCAGAATTAAAATTGGCAGGGAAGAACATGAAAACATATTTTTCAAAAATTTTGCAATAGTTATTTAGCCCAGTTGAAATTCTTAGCTTAGGAAAAAGGCTCCAAGTGCTATCTTGAATATTTTTTATTGGAATGTGGGACAACAAAGTAAAAAGCAGTGCGGTGGTTTAGATTATTAGTAAGATCAAAGAGAATGCATCCTTATAGTCTGATGGAGTTTAAAAGTCAACGCTAATGTCACAATCCACATTATTAGGCTAATGTAAATATGAAGGAGCATGTGTGGTTAATTACATAGAGGATCCTGTCCCTGTGAGCTGTTGTCGACTGTATCAAAGTTTTGGAATCCATTTTTATTCAAATATTTGAGAAATGTTAAAGGACCATTAATTATAGAAAACAACTGTGGTTTTGAGAGGAAAATACGCAGGCTCTGTAACTGACAAGCTCTGTGACTTTATAGAACTTAGCACAGTTCTTTGGCCCTAGTTCCTTGGGCACTAAAAACAGGTATAGCATGGGATACATTTCGGCCTGTACTTGTGCCTCAGAGCTTTGGTGCTCTGTTTCTCTGTATGCAGCTCTAGAAAGCATGTCTTTACATGAGCCTTTACCTTGATCACCGTAAATATACTGCTCTCTATTGTATTTCAAGTTCTCATTCCTTCCTGGAGGCTCGCTTGCTCGCTTTCTTTCTTTCTTTCTTTCTTTTCTTTTTTTAACTTTTATTAGTTCACGTTCGCAGTACATAATGATTACATCCACTGTATGGGATTAGTACATGTACATAACACACTTAAATTCCCTCTATTTATAAATATATAGAGAGAGAGAAAGTGCACGCGCGTGAGAGAGAGTTTTTCACATAAGAGAAACAATGTAATATTTAAGCTTGGGTATCTGAGTTACTATCCTTAATATTACTGTCTCATGGTGCATTCATTTGCCTACGAATGACTCAAGTTTATCCTTTTTCTGGAAAAGTGGCACTACATTGTGTATAAATAGCACTTTTTTATCCATTCATCTGTTGATGAATATATCTCCAGGCTGTTTCCAAGATTCAGCTATTGCGAATTGAGCTGCTGTAAACATGGATATGCATACATCACTATGATATGGCATCTTTAACTCTTTGGGGAAGATATTTAAAAGGGGAATAGCTGGGTCCAATGAGATTTCTACTTCTCGTTTTTTGAAGAATCTTCGTACTTCTTTCCATAGTGGTTGCATCAGTTGACAGTCTCACCAACAATGGGAAAGGGTTCCTTTCTCCCTATAGGGCTGGAGCATTTGTTATTGATTTCTGAAGAGAGATGGAATCTCAGTGTTGTTTTGATTTGCATTTCTTGACTAGCCAGCTATGTTGAGTATTTTTTTCTTGTATTTATTGACTGTATTTCTTTAAGAAGTGTCTGTTAATTTCAGGTGCCTGTTTTAAATTGGGTCTTTAAATTTGAGGGAATTTAATTATTTTGAGTTCTTTATATTTTCTAGATAGTAACCATTTGTCTGAAGAGTAGCTGGAGAAATGTTTTCCCATTCTGCACGTTGTCTCTTCAGTCTGTTAAAGGTTTCCTTTGCAGAACCTTTTCAACTTGATTTGACCCCATTTGTCGGTTCTTGGTATTATTTCTTGTGCAGCCGGGGTTTTGTTCAGAACACCCGTGTCTTCATGAATTTTACTTATTTTGTCTTCTAGAAGATTAAAAGATTCTGTTCTAATGTTTGACTTTGTTTTCCTTTTCTCTCCTTCTGGCACCATTTCTTATCCTCAGGCTTGAGCATAGATCTTTGAGAATGGCCTCCTAGACATAAAACACATTCAACAGTAAATCTGAGACCTCCCAAAAAGAAGATCAGGGCTCCAAATGCAGATTGATGGGAGAACACCATGCCTATTAGTTTATATCTTGTATATGTCTTATCACACTAGGAAGACAAAGATTGTGATAGAGCCCTTGTGAATCAAAAGCTAAAATATTTCCTCTCTGGCCTTTTACTAAAAAAAAAAAAAGTGTATACTTGAGCTCCAGAAACTAGGGTGACAATTCAGAGTTGTCACAATCTGTTACAAGTGGTGTTCATCTTTGTCTTATACAGAAGCATGAGCTGAATGGTCCATTCTATCTGCAACTGAAGTTGCTCTGATTTCATAATAAGTAATAAAATCATTAACTAAAAATGTTACAGTGCAAGATTTTTTAAGAAAAATAATTTTCATTTCTTCAAATTAAACACACCTTTCTCAATGGTTTCTCACAGCAATTCATTTTAAAATAGTCTTTAATAATGAGTATTACAACACAACATAGAGAACAATGCTTGATTACATTTTAATTCCTATGAAGAAGTTTTCTCTACTTCTGAAACCATTAACAGATGATGATGAATTTCAATCCTAACTTTTCAAAGACCTAAATTGCCAACTTGGTGCACAAATCATGAGTGAATAGTTCTAGTTCTTTAGAAAACGCACATTTCTTGCTGTTAATATATTCTTATTCCTGAAAAAATGAACTGCAGTTTCTATTCTTGTACACATAGCATCTTTTGTGACTACTAAATCTGGTGTAAGAATCACTAAACAGATACATCTATTCACTGAGATATTATGCTCCTGTGGCTATGCGCATGGAATAAATCAGGCTAAGCAGCCATGCTTTCCCTAAGGGCCTCCAATTGGGTTGAAATATCTTTCCGCCTAAAGTCATATGGTTTGGCATCTAATCAAAATGTGTGGATTCGGAGTCCTGAGCATTTTTGACAGCCTACGGAACAGATAGGACTGAAAAAGAGATTCTTGAGTAATTTTTATGTCAGTGCTTCTTTCAGATACTGATGATTGTGAAAGGAAATTATAGCTTCTTTTAATTTCCAGTAAATCAAGTATGACTTCTGTATACCATGTCTATGTCTCAGAGTGCATGTTGTTTAAACTGCTTCCAAAACATAACTTTAGAGACAGAAACAACAAGAGAACCAATCAAAATTTACCAAAAAACATTTAAAATCATTCACTCATAGGTGACATCTGTGACTATCATCCTGAGATACAACACACTTACACAGTCTTAAAAGTTGTATATCTTGCTTGCTCTAACACATATATTATTACTTTAGTTTTTTTTCTTTCTGAGTATATGAAATCACATAGCACACATTCTTTCTGAAAACGCCACAAGTTTGGATACCTATTGTTAGCTAATGTTACTACTTTGGATATCTATTATTTGTAGAAACCTAATACTGATTAAACTTTAGGTTTTAAAATGGCATACATCCTATAATGGGTGTGAAATATGGGCAATTTATGGCACAGACACTGTTCTGGCTTCATGGTACTTTTTATTTGTTTTTAACTGTCATGCTTCACAAGGTTGCACATAGCTGACACAATATAAGTCCCTGAGTCTAGGATTCAGTTCTGCTTCTCATCTGGGTGGTTCTGCTCCACTTCTTGACTGCTAAGTTGAGAATGTTTGATATGGCTCATTCATTCTTATTTTTGAGCCTGGACTGCCACAGCTCAGATAGCTGCTGGTGTTTGAGCATCTCTCTCGCTTTTTAAGCCTCACCACCTACCTAACTTGGATTCCATTGCAGAGTAGCATTCTCAAAATAGACTTTTCCCATGACTGTTGACTTGTCGCTGAGTCTTCCAAGAGTAGCAAGTGGACCCTGAAAGACTTTTCTTCCAATTTCTGGAGTCCCAGATATTATTTTTATTATAATCTAGTGATTAAACAAGCAAATTAAAGGAAAGACCAGGAAGAATTGAAGAGGAAATACAGTAAGACTCTGCTTAAAGTGGGGTATGTGTCCTAAGGATTCCCAGAGATAAACAAAACAGCATTAAATGAGGTCATCTTAACACATAAATTGTGAGGATAAGTGAAGCAGAGCAGAGAATAAGAGAATTTATCAATTTTATTTATTTTATTACATTACTTTTATATATATTTGTATTGCTAATAATGATTTTAATTCACAAAATGTTCATAAAAATCTAAAAAATTAAAAGAATTTATATTTTTGATAAGGAAGATCCCTCTTGAGTGGAAATTTTTATTTTTTGTAACGAAGCCTTCTAATGTTGTCTGCCTTTTCATGTTTTGTTCAGCAAGCAGTTGCCGATAGCAAGACATCACATCAATGACACTTCATCTTGCCTTTGAACTTCTTTCAAAATTTGGATCATTTTGTCTAACCTGATCCATAATTCCTGTTACAGTCACTAAACTTTTTTTTAGGAAATTCTTTGAAAGTTCCTTTTGCTCTTCTACTTCAGAAGTGCTTATTTTGTCAACTTTGTGCATTTATTCTACTAATTCTTTTGGACTGTGATTGGAAAGACTTTCACCAGTAAATCACAGTAATTCTTGAATATCTTGAGCATTTGTGCTGTCCAAACCTGCCTCATAGCTAGCTTTACAATTTTGTCTACATCGACAAGAGATTCTGCCAGTTCTGTCATACATACTTTTATGTAATCACCTAATACCAAAACAGCCTAAGCAGAGCAGTGTAAAGCAGGGTCTTACGGTAAACAAAGTGGAGCCAACAGAAAATGCATTCGCGGTGAAAAAGAACTAAGGATGTTGACGGATAGCTGTTGTGGAGAACATCTGCTAAAAGTACCCTTGATGCTAAAAGGTAGAAGTTTAGATGATGAGATCCATCAAATATTCTGTTTTTATTTGAACCTTTTTAATTCCTCAAGTGACAATAATAGGGATCTAACGATATAAAGGTGGGGAAAGGACCTCTTGGGAGCCAGAGATTGCATCTACTAGCTATGTGGATTGACATTCCTCATGCCATCTCTTTGATCTTCTCTTCCTTCTCAAGGTAGTGACCTACAAGGCCCTGGATGATAATCATTCAACTGGAATTGTTGTTCTTTTTTAGATTTAGTGTTTTTCTCTTTCTGCAAACAGAATTTAGGTGAACTATTTTGTTACTCCATTTTTGCAAAATTTTATTTTGTCACTTTGCTCTTCTTCAGGCCCAAATAGTAATAGTGTGACAATTAAGGGTTGTAAACGTGCTCCTCAGGCCAGAGGAAGTCTTTCTGTTTGTGGCTTAGAAATGTTAAAGATTAGATTATTAAAGAACCCTTATGCTACTTGATGAATTAAAACAAGATTTGCTGCATTGGGCAAGGAAAGGCATGTAGCTGGATGTGGCGAAACATCTGCTGTGCCACTTGCACAACATAAAACACATAGTGGGGTTCAGTCACACTTCAAAAAAGCTTTTAGAATCCAGAACAAAGCAGGTAACAGATGTTCCAGTCAGATGGTTGAACTAAAATATGTATTATAACTGGCATCTGAGGCAGGAAATAAACAGGATTTATACCTTACACAGGATTTTAATTACTCTGCATTCAGAAAAGTTTTATTGTTACACTTAGTACTTTTATTCAAGGGAAGGTTATTATTCTTGAAAGTATGTCTGTTGTATGATGAATTGTATTGAGATGATACTGTTTACACAAACTGACGCAGAAAAATATCTTGTGCAAATAAATACAGAGTTCTAAAACTTTGCCTAATTTATAGTTCACTAAGATATTGTAGAAGATATACTTTTGCATAAATATTTCATTATCTAATGTGTAACAGGCTTAACAATGTTTAGCAAGACACGAGCCACATAGTAATCGTTTGTTAAAAGTTGCAAATTTCATTATACCATACTGATGCCTTATCAGATGTAATGATTTGATTTTACTTATTGATGGATTACATTTGGTTGTGACTGGCTGCATTTTAGCTTAGAATTCCCTTTGCTTGTGCATGTTTGAGTGTGCATGTATTAAACTCCTAAAAGCAGACAGAGAGTTTAGAAAATAGAAAATTAAAAGCAGAGGGCTTGTGATTTTTCAGCTCCGAACCACACTGTAAAATTCCCTAGATACTTTAAGTCTTGGTAGTACAATTAAGCCTTATTTTTGAAAAACAAAAGGATAATGACACTTGATAAAAACATATGTGAAACAAATCAGAAATTCTGATTATTTTTCTGATCTGAAGAATATGATATAAATAAAGAAGTGGTTTACTTAAGCTCCATGGCAAAAGTGCTCTTTCGAAGAGGACTCTTGTTAGGTAACCTGGCAGCATCCTTTGTAAAACTAGTTAACCTCAAGGATTACTTTTACTCTTTCTAACTGGGCAACTCATTTTGAATGCTATTGCTGTGGCTGTAGCTGTCTTTTCCTATCTAAAAACTAGCACTGATGGTAATTGCCTGGTCTTTCCACTGCTTAGATTTTCAAGGAGTCTTTGACAAGGCTCCGCTGTAATGTTTTTACCCACCATCATTTATAGACAAAACCTCAGAACTCACAAATAATTGGATTTAATTGAAGGTGTACTCAGATTCTACGATATCCAAACAAGAGGCCAGAAACCAATTGTGACACAATTGCTACGGCATTTCATATCCACATAATGTATCAGGGGGAAAATTGATTTTAAAATGGGAATGTGTTTTTAAAATATGTTTGTCTCATTGAATTTTTCTAATAAGTTTCTCCTTTCAGTAATGAAACCTTATCTGCTTGGAGTAGCTGCTTACTAACTGCTACTCTCTGTGTTCTTTATTATAAAAACGTTGCATCAAATCTTCACAAATGGATAAAGTATTTCATCCTTTATTAGCTCCTTTTCTCTATAGACAGAGTACAGCCAGTAAAGATGTCATTCTTGTTCTTTGAAACAAGTAGATTAGTCTGTTTTCTCATGGGGTTTGGCAAAGTCCTTCAACAGACGTGCCTGGCAAAGGAAGAGACTGACGATTCTAGCCCCAGGGAATAGATTGCTGACTTGATAAATCTCTGGGTTATAAAAGGTCATCTCTTGATGTTTGGAAGAAAGATTGACTTACTAACAAATACCAGCGAACGATCTTCCTGTTGTGTAAAAAATAAAAAACTGAACTTATATTGAAATAGCATTTGCATGCTAACAATGCTCATACCCAGACACAGTGAAAACATTTTCAGTTATAAATTTACTGCAAATGATTTTTTAAAACTTTAAAGTTATTGCTGTAAGAAAAAAAATAATCCTTTTCTCTAGTTCAGATTTCCAAAAGGCCATACAAAACATTCATAGTGAACATCTAAACAGGCAATTTAAAGCAGAAGTAATTATGGTCACATCCTAGAAATGCTATTTTCATGTCCAATATTAAAAAAAAATTGAAATAATAAGGAGCTTTGTAAAACTTGCTAGAAATCAAAAGTTCCATTGATAGTTGAGCACAAACTACTTATTATTAATGAATTCATAAGCCTGATTCAACTATTTGCCTGCAATATTTTCATCTTGAAAGATAACTGTAGTAAGTAAAGTAAACCAAATATAAAAACAAGACTAAACTGGGTGATGCAATGAAACCATTCTTCCATTTCAACTATTCTTAAATCTTGTTTCTAACGTAAATTTTATTTTTGAACTTATAAAATTGAAATATTCAGAGTATATTCTCACAATGACTTAGAATATGGTTAGGAATGGTGTTGATAATATACCAGCGCGACATTTCCATCAATTTATTTTATTATTTTTTAACTATAGTCCATATCTTACCTCCCCTTACAGTCAGTATCTTTTCCTATATAGCTAGTAAACTAGCCTCACATAATAAATCCTCAACACGGGAACTGTGCCGTAGGGCATTTCTTCACTATTTCATGTTTTCCATGTTCTTTGTATGAAAGTGCAAAAGAAGAGGATGAGATGAAACCCTAAAAGATGAGCTTCTACAGAAAAAAAAAAAAAAGAAACAAACAAACAAACAAACAAAAACCAAAAACAGGCTGCTGGCCAAAGAGACATTCTTTCTAAATGATTCAACCACATTGAAAAAATGTGGTTGCAGAAAAAAGCAGCAGCAGCAGCAAAACTCCCTTTCACTTTTTATTCCATTCAGTCTAGCAGCCTGTTGGTTGGTGTCAGGCACACAGTGTAGGGCTTGTGTCTTCAGCAAATCCGTTCAACTACATCCAGGACTTTGCCAAACTAATCAGTGGACTAAGGTAATTATTACACCCTTAATCCAGTGTCACACACCCATGATAAAAGAGCCCCACCTATAAAGGCATGAGGGTTTGGGAGAACATCTAGTTACGACATCTATTGTTCTTGTCACTTTCTAAAGCACTTTTAGAAATCTTCTTTTGTTCATGTCTTTATGAAGAATGATCAAATATACAGTGAATGTTGAATGCTACCCAATGGAAAAGCAGATTCACTAAAAACATTATAGTGCATCCTGATCCACCTTTTTCACGGATATTGCACTGTGCAACTTCTAGCTCTTCCTCAGAGTCAAAATGACGTTGAAAAGTAAACATTTTGAATTGATTAAGGATATCATAGAAGGATGACAATACAACTAAAGATATAAAAGAGCTCTTTCAGAACTGTTTCAAAAAGTAGCAAGAACAATGGGACATATGTGTTACAGTAAAAGGTTTTATTATGAGGGGACTAATGAGAATTTGTTTTTTACTATAATAATTTTAATTTAACCATTCTCTGTATTGTATGACAACACCTCATATACATTGTGTAATGTTCAAAGCACCATATCCATATCTACCTTGTCAAATGTGTCATTTCTTTTTATGGTAACTATGAAAACAGAAAAAAAAAGGTCTTCTCTTTTTTCTTCTGATAGCCGGAGGGAGGCAGGACTAAACTGGCAGCTGTTATGCCAAGGGAAACTGTCCTCTGTATTTCTCTGTGATTTCTGGGGTTACTCTGGCTGCTACCTTCTAGCTCTCGCTGATAGGAGTGCAGTTTGGATGACAGCGAAGCACCCCTAACTTGCCGCTACCATCTGAGGAACAAGCATGATCATCCCTGACAGTGCAGATATACGGAAGGATCAGGATTCACTGCTTATATTCCCAACGTTTCTAAATGGGAAGGGGCACCAATGAACACAGCCATATACTCTAAAGACTCCTCAAAGGCAGTGGGCAACACCAGTCTTAACCTCCACCCACCATTTTGATGGAAACATTGAAGCTGTCAATCAACAGTGACTCCTCCAGAAGTTCAGTAGCTATAGCTGTCCTAAATGTCCTTGGACTGTTCCAGAAGATATTTGCCTTGACTGCATCAGGCTTGAAACACACACTGTTCCCAGATGATTACACCCTTCTGCTATTCTTGATGACTCTGCTCTGTAACCTCAAAATGAATGTGCCCACTTTGGCATTTTCATGAGTGTCCTCAAAGAGAACCACAAAATGTACAACAGTGTGCATGTACAGTCTGCTTTTCCTCTATAGCACTCCCTCGTACATGTTGGATCAGTCAAATAGGACTTCCTCCTGGGTACGACGCCCTGTGCCACAACATAGATCCCAGCAAAATTTCACTTGATGGTCCTATTACCTACTTGTGATTCTGACCTTAAATAGAGTTGGCTGAAAAGGTTTCACTAAAATGATCTGGCATCACAAAGTGCTACTATCCCTAAAGCGTTTCGGAGACCAGTGGCAGAGAGCTGTGGCAGCCTGCAGAGATCAGCAGTGACTGGTGACAACGAGTATTGGAGACGAACAGTGGTAATCACCATGCACCAGCTGTAACCAGTGGCAACTGGCAGCCATTGGTAAAGACTGCTGCCGTTCTGAGGTGACTTGTGGAGAGCCCAAAATAAGACGGGAGAAGCTGCATGAAAAATTCTAAAAAGCTTCCAAAGGGTCTACAAGCCTCAGCTGCTGAGCAGTCGATGGAAGTAGGGAAAGCTGCCAGGGGCTGAAACACTACAAGCTCTAACACTAGAAGCCATAATGCTAAGGGCTGAGAGCCACTGGCCTTCAAATCTTATGGCCCCTACCATCAATATAGCTATGTTTTATTTCACAATTTCTGTCTCTAGTGAGTGAAGGACCCTCAGTTGACTGGTGTAAGATTCATTACATGGTCATTGAGAGCTGGTTCAAACGTCCCTGTTCTGGCAGAGAAAGCTTCACGCTGGGCGCCTGTTCCTCCAAGGTCTGGCTAACCCTGCAGGGACAGTTTTACTGTCAACAACAAATTTACTTTGATATGCACTCTGGTGATGTCCTGGCTCCTAGCCAGACCAGGGTGAATGCCTGAAGTAAAGTCACTGCAAGCTCACTTCCTGGAGGGGGACATCCCTTTGTCAGAACATAGATAACTACCTGCGCAGCACCCAGGTTCTCTCTCTTGCACTCTCTTTCTCTCTCTCTCTTTCCCCACCACTCCATCATCCATTCTCACTCTCTGTCTTTCTCTCTCTCTCTCTCTCTCTCTGATTCTTGGCTCTAAGTAGATGAGCAGATTTCCTCTCTCATGCCCTTCCACCATGCTGTTCTGACTTGGAACAAACCAGTCATGAACTGAATCCTCTGAAACCAGGAGCCAAAATAAATCTCACTTCCTTTAAATTGTGGGTATTGGATATTTTGTCCCAGGGTGGGAAAATCACTAATACAATTAACTTTTTAGATAATATCAATGATTTACTATTACTCTTATTATGTTTTTATCTTTCATTGGAAAACTGAAATTTTTACCGTTGAAAAACACATGACAATAAAATGTTTAAGCCAACAATATATAAAATGTCTCTCATTGTCATCAAAAAATTAGAAATAATTTCATTTTTTTATACTTCGTAAACATGTTAAGCAGATGACAAAAAACTTCAAAATGAGGATTATTAAAGTAAAAAAAAAAGAACAAAGATGTCAAAAGTTGTTACAATGACCTGCATGTTCTACCTTCCACTATATGTTTTTATTGATGTTTTATTGTGTACATCTAATGAATACTTGTTGCTGTCCCATTATCTATAAGATAGGAATTCAGAAAATCTATTTATTTCAGCTATTTGTGAATTGAATATAGTAACATATAGAAAACAATAGTAGATTTTTGATAATTTTATTACCCCAACCTAATTAAACAAAAATTTGTAATTGAACACAGAAAAAAAGATGAAACATCTTAACATGTTAATTTAATTGTATAAAGAATCTCATACTGGTTAGATTTGTTCAAGGCACAGCTTATAGACCTTTAAATTAAATGTGTACTATAAATTAAAAAATAAATATAGTCTAATTTTTTGAAGGTGATTTAAGGTTATAGTAAGAAGTACATTTGAGTGAAAATATAAACAGTACATATTTCATTTCAAAAATTTGTCTCACAAATCAATGTATTTTACTGAATAAAATCTGATCTATATAGTGAGATATGTACACTGCATAATGTTATAAGTAGTTAGCAAGGCAATACACTAAATATATTTCACAATACAATATAATTAAAAATATAAATATCACAATTAATAATAGAAAGCACAGACATTTAGTTATTTCACGAATAGGAATTAATTTAAATATATTCATGAACTGTAAACTGTTCTTTGGTTTCTGCTCAGAGTAATTAGGGAAGCATGAAATTAGAGGGAATAATTTAATTACATTTCCAATCATACTGTAATTGTTTTAGGGTTGGAGCACAAGAAACCAAAGATAATAGAGACCTTTTTTTCTCTTTCCGCTGATTTAGTATTTCTCAAGGTGCATTTTATTATTTTTTAGCTAAAGATCCATATCTAATTCCAGTATACCTATTATCTCGTATTTGAAATAAAAATTTAAAATTAATAGACTAGTTTCTCAGTTACCTCCAGGTTTCAATAATGTTGAGAGGACAATTTTTAAGGGATTAAAAAAAAAAAACCAGCTGAATATCTGTTTGGTTAATTCTCTTACCTCCTTGAAATCTATGTCAATTTTGAGCTTTTTTGAGACTTCCCTTGAATAATATAGCAAATACTATAACTTGATACCCACCATGAAGCCTCCAATCTTATGGCTTAACTGTTTCTGTCCCTAGCATTTATATTCATAAAGCATGCCATATAATTTGGAAGGGGTTATTTTATGTTTCCCTATTGGTAAACTCCTGCAAAAGGCTGTTTTCACTTGGTTTTATATACCACTATTTAAGGAATAAATATATTTGATAAGCACATTTTACTGAATCATGTTTTGTTTACTTACTTTAGGGCAATCAAATATAAAACTTACAGTACTCCTTCAAACCTTATATATATCTTAAGTTTATTTAGGCGGTAATCTGGTAATCTGTAAATCACTTCTGAGTGAATTATGAAGAAAAACAATCCAGAAGTTTGGATTTAAAAACATTATATTTAAAATTATGTCTCTTTATTAGTGGTACAAATATAAAGCTGTCTTAGGCTTTAGGTTCAATCACACACACACACACACACACACACACAGACATGTGGGTGTACACACACACATGTAAAGCACTCATGCCCATAAACACTAAGAAAAACTCCCAATTAGAAATTGCACAGGGGTAGCTCATGGAATGGGGGAATATATGTGTAGTGCTATTGCCAGCAATAATGAAGAAAAAACTGCTTTTTGTCTGAGAAATGACTCTAAAATATCTTAAATACCCATTTTTAGTTTGTCAGAATCCCTATCAGTCTATGTTATTGACATCAGTCCAGTTTAGAGACTGCTTTTACTTGCCTGACATTTGTATTTATGAATGATGTTGTATGTTGTGACAGCACATTGTGTTTTTATAAAACTTTAAGGAGGCAGGTAAATAAAGACCAATAGGTGATTTCAAGTCAGGAGAGGAAGAAATGGTTACATTTTCCTTTTCTACATTATTTTCAATCATTTGTTATTATAAATTTAGTAATTCTATGTGGCATGAATTTTAGAAGAAAAAAAACCAAATTGTTCTTACACTAAATCTTAAACATGAGTTCTAAATTGTTCAGATAGTTACAAATTGTCTTATTTAATATAGTCTTAACTTTATTAAATTCAGGTTATAATGATTTCATCTCAGCATAGTTGTTCTTTCCCCGGGGCCCGGCAGAAAGCTAAGACAACAATAACAACACTTTTACTGGTAAAGGAAATGAGCTTTGGCCCTGAATGTTACTTGACATTCAAGCCCCATTACTGCCCACCACTTTCCTGGGGAAGAATGTTGACCTATTTTCTTTCAGAGCCACTTAGAATTTCTGCTGTGACCTTCTGGGATTACACTTTATTCAGCCACCTGGAACTCTTTATTGCAACTCCTTTCACCCCTGTGACCCTGAGTTACCTCTGAAGTTCCACCTTTTGGTCTCTGCCAATCTGGAGCTCATTTTCCCTGGTGCAGCCACCATTACTAGTTGCTTTCCCTGAGAAATGAGAAAAGGGTATTTCTCTATGGCTGTACCCACTTAGCCAGATGGGAGAATTTGCCAGCACAGTTCTTTTCTCAAAAACCACAAAATCAGTTACATTATTTTGAATCAAAACAGCATGGCACCCAATGCTCACATGACTCCCATGCTTAGTGATCCTCTTCTCCTGAAAATTTCTTTGTCTACATAGCACATAGTATGCTTGAAAGGGTTAGATTGTAGTAATATTAACCTCTATGTAGAATTTATTAATAATACATTTCTAAACAATTTATTAAGTAATTGAACAAGTATTTATTGAATTTCTCCTCCTACGTGCTGCATAAAATGTGTACATAATATCATATGTTTATATATAAAACTAAAATATATCTCAAAGACAGAGAGATACAGTTTATTATTAAAACAACCACATATATTTGTTATAATCTGTGTTAAAAACTGAATTTATGGGATATTTTAGAAACTTATAAATGCAATTTTTTTTTAAAGGGAAAAGTAAAAGACCTGGATTATCTTTAGGGTCAAACTTCCTATAACCTTCCTCCAGGGTTTTCTAGGCAAACATAAGCAGCACTACAAAAGGAGAATGGATCAGAATCCTTGACTTCAGTGTAGTTTGTAATACAATTTCCAGGTTTGCTTGAAGACAAAGAAGACCCTGTTCCCTTCTGGAGGTCTGTTCACCTCTGCTCCTGGAGAAGTCAGCTGCCAGCCTGTGCCCATGTGGCTGAGGGGACTGATGTTTCCCCATCTGTTCTTCTTGCTGAAGTAGAGTTTCAACAGCCTCCTCCCAGTATGATTTTGTCTCTAGTTTAGGCTTTTCTCTTCTACTGGGATATGAAATTTAATTATTCTTCAGAAGGCTTTTGGCTTGACTAATTGTCTAACACAGTCAAATAAATGTGGAAGCCTATATACTAGTATATAGAGTATACATAAATATCTATATCAGAAAACTATAATTGATACCATTTTAATTTCGGAAAGTTACTTGAAATGAAAATTGGGAGAAGAATTCAATCCACTAAGTTTATAAAGCTATAAACCAATCAAGCAAGGAGAATTTGGAGGCAGGCAGTTTAATTATTTGTTAGGTGATCGATGCATTTCAAATTTCTATATTTATGGCCTGGTGAATTTTATCACACCAAGTTTACATTTTAAATGTTGAAGGACTTAGATAATGGTCCTGGATTTTCCTAAACTTTCTTTAATGTTTCTCTTCAATATTTCTGCATTTTATCACGAAAAAAATGAGAAAATGTTTCATTTATATTACTGCTATTTTGTTTAGCTTATTCCTTATGCTTTATGCTTATATTCCTGTATCTATGTCAACTTTTCAACTCCCTTTTGTTTAACAATCTCTCTATATATTATTTCTTATTCTCCATTATGCAAATTCCTATAGGATATTGTGTTATAGCTATTGTTTTAGCAGAAATGACAAGGTTTTGTAATACTTGCTGTTGGTGACGCTGGAGAAAAATGCAATTTTCAGGTACTTCTGGCGACACTACAAGTTGGTCCGTATCATGTGGAGAAATAGTTGGAAAATATCTATTCATATAACAAACTCACATGTGCTACTAGCATTCCACGTCTAGGAATTTATCCTTCAGATAATTTTGGCACACATGCAAAAGACAAATACTCAAGGTCACGCATTGTGGCATTGTTTATAACAGCAAAAATTTGGTCACAACACAATGTGTAATAGCAGAACACTGATTAAATACATTATAGTATAGACATTAATATGAAGTTTCTGGGTCAAAGTTCAATAGAAAGTTTGACCCATAAAAAACAGTATAGTACTCACTTATACAAGAAGGATAATAATTTATATTGAGAAATGAAAAACATGCAGAGGGATAGAATATCATATGCACTTTATGTTGATTTTACATAGAGAAGGTGACAGAGGTATTCAGTTTGCCTGCAGGTATCTGCATAAAATAATGCTATAATGACACACACATCCACAGGAAAATAGCTGTTATGAAATGGTGATTAAGTGAGATCCAGAAAAATAAGGCACAGAATGAGGAATAAAATTTCCACTTTTTCATTTGTTGTAATATTACACATATGCTACTTATCAAACACAATCATACAATACATCAACATGATGGTGAAGATGAAATTTCAACAGAAAATTCATGGTAACTTGATGTACTACAACTGAGCAAAAAGTTTGATTTCAAGAAAATTTCAGCGATAAATGAAATATTTGTCTGCTGTGTATCCTAGCTGTCATCAGTATAAATGTCTGTCGTAATTCATTGACTGCCGTAATTTAACCTAGTGCTACTTATGAAATGTACATTACATCTTGACAAAGTTTACTTAAATAACTTTTTTTTACTCTAAAACTAAGTTATAATAGTAAATAATAAATTCTGATGGTTTATTTGAAGTTGGATGTCATATGGTTATTGCCTTTGTGAGCAATTTACTTAAAATGGAAGATACTCTTCTACATGTGTACATTATGTATAATATGAAGACATTCATGAATAGCACTAAGGTAGGCAAACAAGATCAATGCTTATCAGCCTTTAGAAAAGAGTATCTGTATGAATCACTCTTTTTGTAGGTCTAAAATGAGCCCCAAATGTCTCTTGTTTTCCAAGATGAGGTTTTCAGAAGGTGCTTGGATCATGGAGATATTATACTCATCAGTGGAACAGTCCATTCGTTGGATAATAACTAAACATACTTTTAGGAGTTAAGGCCTCCTTGGAGGAGTTAGGGCACTTGAGACGTGTTTTGAGAGGCTCTCTCTCTCTCTCTTGTTCTTCATGCCACTTCCCGACCACTACAGGTCAAGCAGCTTTCCTCCAACAGGACTTCCCACCATGCCATTTCTGACTCGGAGTCAGCTGACCATGGACTGAATCATAGACAAAAAAAGCCGAGTGTTTTCTCCTTTACACTGTGACCATCAGTTGTTTTGTTCCACAAGTGGGGAAGCTGGCCAGTACAATAAATTGGTACCAGAGTGGTGCGGCTGTTGTTGTGACTACACCTAATCATGTAGTTCAGGAGCTTTTGGAAGATGATTTGTGGGAGGAGCTTGTAAAGGTTTAGAGATGCAGGCTGGAGAAACTGTAGAATGCTGCAAGAGGGTTTGATGTGCAAAACACTCTAATGCTAACAGGAAGACAGACAGTAAATACCAGGCTCATAAGATTTCCGATCAGAGGGAGGACTGTATTGGAAATTGGACTTGGTAGCCATTCATGTTACTTTCTAGCAAATAGCTTAGCCCTTGTCCTAAGACTCTTTATGAAGCTGAATTTAAAAGTTTCAGACTGATTTTAATATGCCAGAGAAAATTTCAAGGCAGCTAAGTTTTCAGGATTTGACATGAGTACTTCTGATTTCTTTTAATCAGATTTATAGTGAAAATCCAAATGAAAAAGCAGAGCCCAATGATGTGAGAAATTTGAAGTTTGGCCAGAAAGCAAGTGTGTGTAAAGTTGGGGCCAAAGAAGTTGTGGTTGCTGAATATATTAACACCCTTAAAATGAAACCAAGTACTTTGCATCAGGGCACTATGAAAGATGTCTTAAGAGAGTCTCAGGAATTGGCCATAGTGCACTTGTCACAGGCTGGAGAATGTAAAGGGCTAAACCCTTTTGAAAGACTTTGCCTCGGGCAGAGAGGCCCAAGGGTGCCCTGCTCACTCAGAGCCACTTAGTGAAGTATACCCATGAGGTCAGCCCCCCACACTAAACTCCAGCCCCCTGCTGCTTCTTAATTGCTGCTCAGGTTGGGGGCAGGTTTTGGTGTCTTCCACATGGTGCTAAATGTGTGTAGAATGCACAATTTATAAAGTCATGGGTGCTTCTAACCAGATTTCACAGTAGGGTTGGGGAGACAAGGCTCTGCCGTGTGACAAGATCAGTCTCCATCAGGAGACCGTGAGAGGGTGCTGCATGAAACCGTGAGAATGAAGATAAAGCTGCAGAGGAGACATCGGGAATTTGGAGATACCAGGAACACTGACCATCTAACAAGAAAGGTCACAGGCTGTTAGTGCTGCCAGCCTAAGACAGAGGCCACCGGGCTGCAAATGGCAAGTCCATTGGCACAGCAGCCCAAGCCCTTTTGAGTTTACATCTGACCATCAAAGCCCTGGGATGTTGAATATAGTGATGTGTGATTTAATGTTTGCCTTGCTGACTTGTTTTTCCTTTGATCTGATTTGTTTCTATGTCCATATCTCTTCCTTTTAAAATGGTAACGCTTAGCCTGTACCATTGCGTGTTAGAAGTATGTGACTTTCTTCTTGGTTTTTACAGGGTAAGCGTTTGTCTTGTATCTCAGGAAGGACTTTGCATTTGAACTTTTGAGCAATCCTGGAATATTTAAGACTCGAGTCAACTCTTGGAAAAAAACTAAACACATTTTACATAGTGAATTGGACGTGACCTTTCGGGGTGCCAGAGTTTAATGTTATGGTTTACATCTGAAACATCTGCCAAAACTCTCATGTGTTCAGAGCGGGAGCTTTCAGAAAGTAATTTGTTTATGGGAGTTCTAACGTGGCCAATGGATTAGTTCAATGATGAGTCCACAGCTGAATATGCCGTTAGCAGGTGGGGACATTTTGGAGGAGATGGAGCTCAGCGCGGTATGCCTTGGCAGGGTTTACCTCTCACTGTCCTTTCTTCCTCCTGGCTGCCATGGGTCGAGCAACTCTCCTCCAGTAACCGTCTGCCATGCCACCTGTGCTTTGAAACCAACCAACTGTGAATTTAAACTTCTGAAATTTGGAGCCAAAATAAACGGGTTTTACATTGTGGGTATCAAGTGTTTTGTTTCAATGATGAGAAAGTGACTGATACAACTAGCTTTTAATCCAAGTCATTTTCTTTAAATAGCATATCATATTTGCCATATTATACATTATTTGTTAAGTAACCATATCATCCATTTAGAATGTAAGCTTCTTGAAGGGCAGGGCCTTTTTTAAATTTCTTGCTCTATTCTTGGCACCTGATGTTTTTGGCAAGTAGTAGACACTTTAGACATTTTTGTTTAATTATGTGTTAGTAAATGATTAAAAATGTTCTAAACAAGACAGAGTTGCAATAACAGTGAGTCCAGTATTCTCTCTCATCAGCTCTAAATAGCCAGATTTCCTCTAGCACAGAAACGATTCAGTTTGCCTTTTATAAGTTCCAGGAGCATTAGTTGGTTAGTATTTACAGGGAAAATACAGTATAAAAATACACGAGAACTGCATCTTTAAAAATGAGGCAGAAAAAGAAACAAGACTAACAATCACATGACTTGCCGGTCCGTCAGTTGATACTCACACGCCTTGTGTTAGCTACGAACCAGCATGTCCGTCGGTCTGGGGCTACGAAGAAGGCATACTGCAAAAGGCATACTGCAAAATCCCATTCCATAGGAACGGGATTTTCATTTATCCCATCAGGTAAGCCATTTATACTAATAAATGTCCTATCATTTAAACTAGCACATGGTCATAGCCAAATTTGACTATTCTAGAGCATTCTAGTTTAAGTCACAGGTAGATGAGTGTCAATAAAAATAGTGACTTTACAGGATAAAAAGCAGAAATAAAAGATATCCTTCAAATAAACATCTCCCTCTCTCCCTTTCTCCCTGTCTCTGTCTCTCTCTCCTCACCCCTCTCTCCCACAGATGTAAGCAACTATAGACTTGATGAAACTGTTGCAGGTTGAATAAATATAACCCTTACCAAGAGGATAACAGCAATTGTTGGGATTGTGTGAAACACTAAGGTGCTCCATCCACATCTCCCTCAATTCCCTTTGCCGTGCCTGTGCACGCACGTTGCCCCACCTACTGCTTGTTTTGCTACTAGCAATTTGCACCTGTAATCTTCAGGGTAGCTTATGGTCCCTAGGGATACATGGTCAACAGGAAGTACCTGCATGTTTTACATTCTCTACACTCCAATCCTAGAGTGACCTGCAGCAAGTGACTGATTGGTATGGAAATACAAAATCTCAGGGCTGTAGACTTGAGGCAGCTTCTGAGGGATAATTTACCCCACTTAGCTTTCCAAAACAGCTGGCTGCAATTCCTTTTGAATCTCCCGCCCTCTCACTGACTACTCTCGGGGCACTTAAAGTATGTAACTGCCACCTGAATTTTGGTACAGACTATAGTTAGAGAAAAAATGAAAGGTCACCATTATATTTTATTCTTACTCAATATGCTGGAATGGAAACTCAAAGTAATGGATCAAGGGGCTGGGGATTTAGCTCAGTGGGTAAAGTGCTTGCCTTGCAAACACAAGGACCCGAGTTCGATCCCCAACACCAAAACAAACAAACAAACAAAAAAACAAAGTAATCGATCAAACCAATAAGGCAATACTGTTATTTTCACAAAAATATCACAGAAAAGTATGTTCTATAAGTGTTGTTCACCCTGACCATGTTCTAAATGTCATAACCTACATCAATCCTATGTGGCAGGGAATATAATTGTTGGAAGACATAATCAAGAAGAAAAAGAAAATAATGATTTTATATTTCAGTTTTTTAATGACAACTTGATTCTGTTCATTAGCTCTTCTACACCTAAGAAATGTTATGAAAAATAACACAATGGTTGAATCATTGAGATGTAACCTTAAAAATCTATGTATTTTCTTCCTCTTATTATTTTTCCAGGGGTATCTGTTGTGAAGCTAATTGGCCTCATGCACATAAAACTTGTTAACATGTACTGAAAGGAATAACTAATAAAAACAAGAAACTATAAAAGTACATATATTTAAAACAAGAAATTATATTACATTTTAATTTAAAATATCAGTACTATAAAACTTGATGACTAGTTTATCATAATTTTCTTCTGCTCAATTTGAAATTAAGAAAATATTGTTGGAAATTTTTCTTATGATTATTAATGCTAAGAAGAATTTCTTTAATGCAGAAGAATTTTTTTATAGTTTTGTCCACAAATTTTTAAACTGGTATAAAATTTACCTTGTCTTTTATCTTAAGTATCAAAGAAGATCTCACAATTGTTCTCTGAGTGTCTTTCCCACTTTCCTGTCCATGAAGTAATTATTGTATTTTTTTTTAACCAAAAACTGTATTCTCTGAGAACAAATATCTGCAAACGACACAAGTAGAATCTAGCAAAGAAAGTAGAAAGCTTTTCCTATAATTGATATGTGAAGTAATCCACAAGGACAAATAATGATTGATGAAATTCCCAGATTACAGTAGGACTCAATCACATTTTTTGTATTTTCCACCAGAATAGCACTGTAGAGATAACATAGTATTTTTAAAAGCACTATGCTGCTTGAAATAGTGACTGAAGTTATTTTTACATTTATTTTATTAATTTAAAACAAAAATCAAATTCCCAGCAAATTCTAAAAATAAAAACATCACTTAATGAATATTTGTTAAAAGAAGTAGATAAATCGTATTAATGTAAATAAAGTATAAATTTCTTACTCATCACCCACCATAGCGATTGTTATCTCTGAGCATTAGACTGTCAGATTTTAAATTGGTCTTACACATGAAGGGAAAGCACTGATAATTGAGGCCAGATGAAGGCCAACTGATAAAATCAGTGTAAGGTAATAATTAAACAGGTGAAAATTGAGTTGTTGTAAGGTTACTCCTGTTGGAGAAATGTAAACAGTATGAAGTAGATCCATATATAAAAATAAAGTGATTGGGTCAATTATAAAAGCATATCCCAATATTCAATCCATCTAAAATGTGAGAATTGTGTTGGACTCATAGTGATTTTTAGAGTTTTATCTGCTAAATTGCTGCTGGCACTGATGGTAGAAAAAAAAAATGTATGAAAGAAGTGCCCAAGTTTGTGAGAAAAATGTATTCATTAAGGACAATCTTGCTGCTTATTTAAGGAAAACTTTTATGAAAGAGCCAATTTCTACTCATACGTCACACAGGAAACATACCATAATGTGTGTGTTATTGTGATGATATTTCATGTTCTGCTTGTTGAGATTGTTGCCCTGTTAATGTGGTAGGAAGGCTCCCTAGGAGGATTTGAACTGCTAAAGGGTTTTTATAACTGAACCTTAACAGGTAAAGCAGTGATAACAGATAAATAATGGTCTCTTGGGAATCCCTGGAGGTTTCGATACTTGAGGAATAATTGGAAAGGCTTAGCAATTCCATACACCAATTTCCAAAGCAAGATTATTAGTCACAAAAAATTGCTACTCCAAGTCCATCTTGGTAATCTAATCATAACATCAGGAGGTAGGAATATGGACGATTGTGTTAGTTTTAAAAGTTGCAGTAGTAATAAATACTTCTGTGGGACAAATGAAAGCCCTTGATGTTTATTATCTAATTCTTTAGTTTATACCATTTGCCTTTAAGAGCAGAACATTATCTTAGTTCTAAAGAAATTTCACAAATTTCTCTTACTGTTAAATCCATTCAGTTTCCAAATGTAAACTTTTAGAGGTTGTTTGCACCATAATAATAAAAAAAATATGACTCAAGAATTTTAAAGACAGTGATACACTCTGCAAATAAGTGTTTAAATATTATAAATAAATTCATGGCATCATTATGTTCCAAATACTAAATAATCATTTTGGCCAGAAAATAGTACATTTTAGTATATATTTATATCATATGACAATTATAAAATCTTCTTGAAAATATTTTCTCAAGCTACTCAAAAGTTTGCTTTGAGCAAACATTGTATATTTTTAAATAGAAACATAATGCATTTTAATTTATATGTGTGCATGAGTTATTTAGCCCATGCTTTAAAAAAATATAATGAACATCCACAAATAGAAAGCTGTTGTTAACAGGAAATAAATAATAATATTATGTACAAAAAAATTCAGACTTTCCTCCACATGTTGCCACTGTTAGCAAGGGCAGACAGATTTATATTGAGACTTAGAGTCTAGGATTTCATATTTCTAAACTTAAAATACACCTTTATACTTTGTGAATTGCTCTCTAAATAAGCGCTGACTTTTTTTCTATATTGCCCACTCTCTCATAGTAGAGTGTGAAGTTGTTAGAAAAGAAACCGCAATACCAATTCACAACCCTGGAACCCAACTGGGATCAGCTGCCTAAAATATTTCTGATCAGAAATAAAGGAATAACCTGAATCAGTGGGGTTTTCTAGTTTTAATGGCAGGAAGCTTCCTCATTTCTGAAATCTGTAATATCCAAAGTAATTGTCTTATAACACTTGGATTCAAAATGTGGATTTACAGAGAAGCAGCAAGGTTTATCACTTTCTGGTACAAATTCCCTATTTTATATATATATATATATATATATATATATATATATATATATATATATATACATACACATATATATATGGTGATAACATATATATATATATAAATAAAATGTTCCATTAAAATAAAATGTAAAAAAATATGCATTTAGCAATACAGTATATTGCATACTTATAAGCTTGTCTTTACTTAGAATATAGTTAGTCCACTTATATTCTTACTTCCATGTATCCTTCTGATGTTTCAATTGGCAAAAAGTGCTAAGTATAATTGTATTCCCCCTAAATGGTATCGCTGTCCTAAAAATTAAGTTGTATACACTTTTTAACACAGATCATGATTTTTTCTCAATTTTTGAGTCTGAGTTTTCCTATTTTCTGCAACATTATTTTATCAGAAAGATGTTTTCCTACGACACAAAAAAGGAGAATGTATTTAGATTAATCTCCAAATTCTAATTGTGTATTGCTTCTTAGTTAGAAAATGGTGTGGCAAATTCTGAGAAATTACTTTGCAGAACACAATTGATTGGATTAGAGTATTAGTGCAAAAATCCATAGTTGCTGCCAAATTTTCTGTCATCTATGTAAATTCTCACAAGAAATTACTCTTCTAAGAAACTTACTGACTTAAATACATTATATTACTCATTGAAAGTTGTAACTACAACATATGAATTACGGGGGTACATAGTTCAGTACATACTACCGTTTTCCTTTTAAGCCTTGAACATTTTAATTATCTCTTAATTCTTTCATCTGAGTAGCTTCTTGTTCTATTTATTTTGACAGATCTCCCTGCCTACTCTCTTCCTTCTTGACATGCCAAATAACTTGGGATTGGAGACTGTACAGTTTAATGTGGAAAATCTGTATTATTTCTTTAAAATAATAATGCTGCACCCAATTCTAGTAAATTGTTAACTGGTAAGTCATGAACTTTATTGTGTTTTTAACTATTGATAAATGCTATAATTTTTTTATAGAGCAGGCTTAAATCTAGGAAGAATTTAGATGTATTAGTAATAAGTAGCTTCTTGTGGTCTCTACTGAATTACTCATTATGTTAAAAAGGACCTTAGTCGCATTAGTAAGATTTTAGAAATATACCAATTCATCTGAGCTCTAGGAATTCTCTGCTTATGGCTAATGTTCCTCACATGTTGTCTAGCCTTAAGGAATTTGCGCCCTGAGGAAGGTGTATTCTGAAAAAACTAAAGATGCTGTCAATGAGATTTGTGAGACCTTTTTTTTATTTTTTCCCTTCCTGTTTAGAGGCCTTCTCTCTTTGCAATTTCTGTTTGCCTCGCCTTCTCAAACTCTGATCTCTATGACTTCAATTTAAAAGACTGTGCAGGACCTTTTCGTTGTGTCTTGGAATATCCCAGAGAGGATACTGTGGTATTTGTAGATTTCACCTTGTTATATTTCCTGTCTCATACAAAGCAAAGCAAAGAACTTCACTTACTGTTGCTCAATATCTGAAAGCATTTGTGTTCTATAATTTATCTAGTTTTATAGTTGGTTACTGTGGAATAATGATTCAGATCCTGTCTCTCCTGAATTGTGTGAAACAAAAGTCTCAAACAATTGAGTTAAAATATAAACTGAATATAAAATTCTAATAATGGAGAAAATTATATAATCCGAACAAAACAAAAGGAGAAAGTTTCAATATATTTATTATTATCCCATAAATTCCAGAACTGTATTAGATAATATTTAAATAAATACTGTTGTGGATATTAATGTAACATAAGGCAAGCAGTCTAATTTAATCCTTTGTGGACTATAGAACTCAGTCTTCAACTGATTTACCTTTGTTTGAGAATTCACTTTGAAATCTTTCCTGTCAATCCATCATTCCCTTTGATAATCCCAATTTTGATTAAATCTATTATTCACTTTGAGAATCCTGGTAATGTTCATTCTCTTTGAATTTCAGCCTTATTTCAATCACTCTATAAGATCCAGCTTCAAATTTATATTTTAAAAACAGTAAAACAATGTATCTAACAATAATGTTTTAAGTATATTTCATACTTAAAACATGAGTTATAAAATTAATCAACAAGTAGAATTTACCAACAAATCTTGAAACAATATTATTGAAATTAACTTATATTTAACTCTCTATTAATCATATTTGTGCATTTCTACTTTTACTAGAGATAAGTCGTTAAGGAAATACATCAAAAATCTTTTGTATTAGAATTTTTCACACAATCATTCGTCAGTAAAATTTTTGAAACTAACAGTATTTACTTTATTCTGATAATTTTTTTCATTTTATTTGTGTTTTAAATACCAATAATATTTTGCACATATTTTAATTTTGATTTTTTTAGCAACCATCCTGCATAGGTTATATTAGCTAATATTCTAGCACTGTTTTGTCACATTTCTGTGTTTTAAAAAATGCTGCTTTTTAAATATTTGAATCAGGCATATATGTACATGTGTATATAGACTTGACATTGCATCTGGTAACTTTCCCTTATTAATATTTTCATATACAAAACATATCATTTTAAAGGTTCTTTCAAATACATGGTGTTTTTTGGAGGGGTGCTAGTGATCGAACTCAGGGCCTTACACTTGCTAGGCAAGCGCTCTACCACTGAGCTAAATCTCCAACCCTAAACAGTGTTTTTTTTTAATGGTAATATTAATACCAGCATCAGTGAAGAGCAATCATTTTATAAGTGAGATTAAAATTATGTGACAATAGATGTTTCTGATTATATTCTGGAGAATAATTTTTTTTCATTAACTCTTTGAAGCAGCATCATTAAAAACTTTGTTTTTCACAAGGCCCTGAGTTCGATCCCCAGCACCACAAAAAAAAAAAAAAAAAACTTTATTTTTATTATGTAGTTATTTATTTTATTGCTAGGACCTTAACACAAAGCCTGGCACCTGCTGAGCATGTGCGCACCACAGAGTTACATGCCCTCAGCCCCCAAAGTAAGTATTTTTAGAAAAGATCTCATGTCAATAAGGAATGAGTATAGTTATATAAATACTGGAGATTAATGTAACATTCCTCATTTTTTGTTTTTGTTCACTCTTCATTTTTTACCTCACCACTATTTGAGATGTGGACTGAAGATAATTCTGTCAAATTAAAAAAAAAATACAAGTTGGCTTTAAGTACCATTTTATATGATTGAGACAAGAAAGATGGAAATATCAGGCTTAATTTATGAGAATATCAGTTATAAAAAAGAACATATTTGATGAAGTCATTTATTGAACAGTAACAAAAATAAATAAAAAAACAAAATGCAAACTTACTTTAAGTATATATTTTAAAATTAGATTGAAATTATGTTTATAGTTCAGAGAAAACAAGACTGAATCTTATCTGACATACCCAAGATGTTCCTTATTCTGACTTTTACATTGAACAGTTTGCTTGGGACAGATGAAGGAATATACTCATTAAGAAATTCTTTTTCTTCAGCAAATATTTTTATCTACATTATTTGCTAAACACTGGATATAGGAAGATGTTAAAGAATCATAATATATAAATTACAGATTTATAAAATAAGTATCTCAGACAAAAACATATAATGCTGTGTTAGAATATTTTCAAAGAATTAAGACCAGTCCCTGTGTGATGTTATAGATGATATGTACATATCCTTGTTCTTTTCTGAAATCTCACTTTTACTTTAATAATTGCATAAAAAGTCATCCACTGTTGGTGGATCTTTCCTTTCATAATAGTGTTGGTATATATGAGACTTTTTTTTTCCCTTTTCGTGCTGTTTAATGACATAATCTTTGAGACTTTTGTGAAACAATGAGGAGCTTTGGTCTACCTTTACAAATCTATGAAACATCTTTTCTGTGGGCTTGGAGGAACAACCAAAAATTATCACCTCAGATACTGAACAAGGAGAAATTTTGCACGAGTCCTCCTTTCTTGTTCAGTTAATGTTTGTATTAGTTTCAAAGAGCTGCCATAATGAATTCTACACTGCATGACCTGAATGGCAGAAGTTTACTTTGTCTCAGATCGGGAGCCTAAAGTCCAAGGCTAAAGTATCAGAGGTTTAACTTCTCCTGAAGCCTCTCTCCTTGTTTGCAGATGGCACATTCTTACTAGCGATCACATGTGATATTTTCTCTGTGCACTTAAAACATGGTGTCTTCAAGTGTACAAATAATTTTGCCTTATAAGAACATCAGTGAGATTCAATGAGGACTTGTTTTAACTGCAATACCTCTTCTTTTGTTACATTTTGTTAATATTTAATTAAAATTTCATTACATCACAGAACATAAGATTTTCCAGAAAAACAAATTAGTCTCAATAGACATTCTACTTTAAAATGAAACTTACATATTGAACATAGGATGAGTCTTTCTCAATATAAAAGTATCATATGCTGTAATATATATACTCTTTTAAAGAACTGCTGTGCTGCATTCAGAATCCACGGACACATTAGTAGTAGCACTTGAAGTAAAAAGCAGAAATAATCATTTAAAGTTTGGTGTTTGTTCACTTTTCTTTGTAGTGTGTTGCTAGTGGGGAGCTCTAGCCAACAATTTAGAAGTCTATGCGAAACAAATTCTATATTCCTCATACTTGGTGATTTCTAGAAATAAGGAAAAATAAATGCTCTATCAATAAGTAATATAATTTTTTGTATTTTGTAGGCATGAAGTTGATAATATAAGATAATATAATGGTACTTAAAGCCAAATCATATATAAGCCTGTTTAAAATCCTTGGGTTACTAGTTTTCCAGTGGAATTATTTTGGCCCAGGCAATTTGCCATAGTTATAAAACCTCTGTGATTCTCAGAGATGGTGAATGACTTAAATGAATTCAGAAACCATTCCATGTAGAAGATGCAAGGCTCGATGTACTTGCTTGTCTTTGGAAAAATGCCAAAGCAGTGGGCAGGCAATCACAAATTCGTGCACAGGGCATCCGTGAATGACAGACTAAAGTGCATATGAGTATGCGAAAACAGGTGGTCTGGAATGCCTGGTACGAGCGAGCATCTGGGCCCTGAAGTGTGACTGCGCTGTATTTTCTACTCCCAGTGGAGAATGGTGCTAACCCTGAACACAGAGGCTGGCATTGTTCAGGATCCTTTTGTTTTGTAACCTTCGCAATATATGAGAATGAAAGTGGAACCTGCTTTTAATCTTTGAAAACTCTAAACCTCATTTGTAAGTGTTTTAGACCATATCTGATCTTACAGCACTATTAACAGTCCTGAATACACATATGTTATTATAGCTGCTCAATTTGGCTCTCACTCACATTTGAGCAGGCACATACACTAAATAGAAGGCACTGTTTTCTGTCTGCATCGTTCAGCTTGGCCCCTAATAAATGTTACTAAATAAATGCTAAATATAGAAGTAGTTTTTTCTATATTTTTTTCATCTTAAACTCTGCAGTTTAAGGAGGCAGAATTTGAAAATAGCTTACTAAATGATATTTTATATAGTATAATTTAACTGCTATGTATCTCCTAGAATCAATAGGACAGTCTTTCGGTATATGCTTGGAGACAATTAAATGCCAGTTTGGGCTGAATCGAAACACAGTTTAATAATATTTGAAATAAAAATGAGTAAATTTGAAAACAACTGGAATGGATATTTTTATTCAAAGTGAAGGAGAAATCATTTTTTTACTATATTGTATTTCCATACTTATCAACGCTAAACAAAATCTATAATCGTAAAGGCAGTGAATCTTAAAAATAATGAAATTTAATATCCACGTTTCCACAAATGAATCAATTTAATTTTTGTAGATCTAATGCTTGTAAACCAGGTAGAGGGACAAATGCTGTATGATCTCATTTATGTGCGGAAGCTAAGAAAGTCAAAGCCATAGGAGTAGAGTGCAGAATAATGGTTACCAAGGGCGGAGCCTTCCAATGGCAGTGACTCAGAATCAGGGAAAGAGGGAGTTTTGGCTGACAAGGTCACAGTTATAGTTTGGAAGAGTAAGTTCCACTGTGTTTTCTTACAAGTTAGATGACATTCTTTATTCTTTCTTTCTTTCTTTGTTTCTTTATTTAGTTTTATTTTGGTACTGGAGACTGAAACCAGAGCCTTCACACTGATCTACCTTCCTACCCTTTAAATATATATAAATATATATAGAGAGAGAGACATAAGCTCTCACTAAATGGCTAAGTAGCCCAGGTTAGGTTCAAATTTGAGATACTCCTGCTTCAGCCTCCCAGAATGCTAGGTGTGCTAAAGTACACCCAGCTGTGCATATTTCTAACTACAAGAAATGAATTTAAATGTTCTCATCACAATAAAAGTAATAAATATTTGATTTCATGGGTATGTGAATCATCCTGATTTGGTTGATTCACAGTGTATACATGCCTCGAAACCTCACAGTCTACTTTACATCTGTAATCGAATACAAAATGTTGGCAATTCAAGACTCGAATGTGTGACTTTTCTCCAGAGAATTTGTGTTGAAATAATAACTATGATGATATTGATGACGATAGTGATAACACATTCAAAAAACAAAAAAAAAATTGGATCACAATGAAAAACTGAATCAATCATTATACAAATATTTATTGTGTATCTACAGCATGCCAGACATTGATTGAGTGTTATAGTTTGTGTCTAGATGCCCCCCCAAAGCCTCATGTGGTAAGAGATAGCTGGATCTAGAGTGTGTGGTTACTAAATTAATCCATTGATCGGTTTGGCATGGTTCTGCTGGGATCAAGGATGTGACACTAAGATTAAGGGTATTAGGATTAAGGGTGGGAGTGCTGCCCACCCTAAAGACAGGTAGCCTGGATAAGATATAAGATACAGGAAGAAGCTGGTTAGCTGATTGCTTGCATTCCTTGCCTACATTCCTGGCATTCCTCACTTACTTTGCTGCCTGTCTGCCATGCCGCCCTGCCTCGGACCCAACTGACTGTGGACTGAAACCTCTACAAACTGCGAGCTAATAAACCTTTCTTCCTCTAACTTTGGTGTCAGGTATTCTGTCCCAGCAACTAGAGAAAAGTAACTAAAACACTGGGACACCAGGCAAAAAGGAGTCGTGAAAATTCTCTATCCAGCATAAATTGTATTATATAAAGGAAAGACAGACAATAAATATATAATTACACCTTTAATTAAGACAATTTAAAATACTGTCAAAAGCTGCAAACTTTGCACAGCAGTTGGTAAGTGTAAACGTTGTCATAGGCATGTGGGTGACTGCACATTGCCACAGGAAGTACTACTTCACTTGGACTTATTAAGGACAGCCATTCTGAAGACAATTTGGGTGAATTGAGCCCTCCTCGATGAGAAAGAAATGGACATGCAAGCGTCTGGTTGGAGGACATGTCAAATGAAAGACTCAGAAAATATGATTGTCCTGAGATGGGGAAAAAAATAAGAGTATGATCAGAACAGTTAGTGAAGAGGAGTTCAGAAGAACAGACCAGAATGACCGGACCTACCGGAAGTCAACATAAAGCCTTCGAAATTTACACATAATGAGAAATGGTTGGAAAGCTTTAAACAAGACACTTACCAGATTACATAGGATCTTTCAAATGTTCTTTCCACCGAGTTGGAGAGGATGTAATCTGACCGAAACACTAGATGTAAAAAATAATTAATTTAAAACTTATTTCAGATTTCTGAAGGTGAGATGAGGTGGCTGATACTAATAGTAGACTTGATGAGAAGTAGATTCTTGAGATACATGTTGAGAAAGAAGTTGCTGATGGAACTGATACAAAGTACGGAGAACAGTGGTCAAGAAACATATGATATTGCCAGATAGTGATTAAGAACGTACTAGGATGGTTTTAAAACCATTTCAAACAATTTCAAGTGTTCTCTTTTGGCCATATTAATCAAGAGTGTTCATTTGAAATTAGGACGGATTCCTCAAGAAGGTAACTTTTAGCTAGTGGTCACACATACCCATAATCCAAGCACTCTGGAAGCTGAGTTGGGAAGACACAAAGTTCCAACCCAGCTTAATGATTTGGGGAAACCCTCTCTCAAGTCAGGCTGTGGGTCCAATCTTCCAATCCCAATTAAAGGGAAAAAAATTAATTTTTGTGTTCAGAGAACATACTTTGGTGAAAATATGTATTTAAAATCCATTCATACATAAATGTATTGATTGATAGCTCCCATTGAAGATTCAATCATATGGTGGCATTGCCATGTTTGGAGGGCTGGTAAAGGAAGACAAACCAACAAAGGGGATTGAAAAGAAGCAGCCAATGATGTTGGTAATGACTATGTTAGCATAAAAGCTTAAAAGAAAATATTTCAAATAGGAATGAAGTTAAAATATTGTTGACAATTTGGAACGATGAAGACAAAAGAGACATAAATATGAATTATTTTACTGTTGTAGAAAGGGTAAAGGTCTTGGAGTATTTTGAAGTGATAATGAGACAAGAATATAAAACAAGTATACTTGAAGAAATATTGCTGGGGATAATTTGGAAGGATGATGAATCAGTCAGTGGGACAAAGTGAAGGAAGATGTTTTCAAGAAATTATACTCATTAAACTTGTTTATGTTCTAACAAATTTGACATTGTAAATGACAGGAAATAAAGAGGCAGGAAAGGAAGATAAACATATAACATTTAACATCTTTGAAAAGTAATGGGACCCAGAGTTCAGTGCAAGAGTTGCCACTTAAAGTCTCACCATTATATCAATGGAAAATATAGGTAGAAATGAAGGCAGGCTAGCAAAATTGGTACAGGGCAGATTAGTGTTCCTTTGTGGCCATTATTTTACACATAAAATAAATGATGAAGTTATTATCTAACAGTGCAGTTCTTTATGAGATGTTAGAGAAAAAAGAGGATATTTCAGAAAAAAGTGATTTTACTAAAGGGATACAAAAGCATCATCCAGTAATTGAGAGAGCTTCCTGGGGTCTGTGGCCTAAATATTTTTAATAATCTATGCAGCTCATTTGTTTAATTTCCTCCATCCATAGTCAGCTTCTTGGCTAAACTCAAGGAGTATATAAATATTGAGTTACAGCATGAGCTAGGATTTTCCCAGAAGAGTGAGAGAGAGAAGGAGCCAGGTGCTGATTCACCAATAGTTGGGAAAGCTAGACAGAATTTATACTGAACAATTTGGATTCTTCAAAGAACAATGACAAGTTTGAATTTGAAGTAATGGTAAAGAATGAGGCTCTTCTTTGTCACACACAGTGTACGAGCTAGCTGTGTGAGGCCTGTGTGTGTGCATGTGTGTGTGCACGTACCTGTATTTACACACTCATTACCGGAAAGGGCTTTAGAAAAAAGTGACCTGAAGAGAAAGTGAAGTATCAATTTGAGTGCAAAAGTAGAGAAATGTTTTATGAACTATTTGAATATACTGTATAGAATGACATATTGATGACGTGATC
>PVJO010006498.1:43979-88899 GCA_004026905.1 Hystrix cristata
AAAAAAAAAAAAAAAAAAAAAAAAAAAAAAAAAAAAAAAAAAAAAAAAAAAAAAAAAAAAAAAAAAAAGATTAGAGTGAGAGATGCACAGAAAATACAGACCCAAGCACTTTAT
Organism: Hystrix cristata; assembly: GCA_004026905.1. Classification (NCBI taxonomy): domain Eukaryota; kingdom Metazoa; phylum Chordata; class Mammalia; order Rodentia; family Hystricidae; genus Hystrix; species Hystrix cristata. The sequence continues at coordinate 44,094 of PVJO010006498.1, forward strand.
TGATGATGGACTATTTTATGGTGACTAAAATGGACAAAATTGTAAGTCACTATGGGATTGTTACTAGAGAGCATGCCAAAGCTTAGCAAAAGGAACAGTCAAGCAATTTCAATAGCTTCTGTTAATTGAAAATGGATGTCAATATATCTTTGGACCTGACAGAAGAGAATTTGTTTTTATTTAATATCAGTGCTTTATAATTCCTTTTATTATCACCCATCCTTAATTAAAAAAAAAAAATCACCTACAGTCCTGGATCTAAGCTTTGTATATGTGGAAGGAAGGAACTCAAGGTAAACATCATGTTTAATTTAAGGTAAACAGATTTGAAAAGACAGACAGCAATCAGTGGGAGGAAATGACTCTCTCTTTGGATGGATAACAACAATAAAATTTGATGAGACCCCAAACCATAACACACTTTAAAACATTTATGCATAATTTTCTTTGCCATTTTGTAAAATAAAATGGCTTGTAGAATAATTTATGATAAGCATTAAAGTTTTGTAAGAAATAATTTTTTAAAATGTATTCTGAGACTTCTATCTTAATGCTCATCTAAATATTCTGTTTTTTTCCCCTAGAATCAGAGCTAAAGTGAAAGTATTATTAGAATCAGTAAGAAAAGAATATAACAAAATCACCCACTTTAGTTATAACTAAGACTCTCTAATCAATGCTAAATTGCAGTGGTATAGTAGAAATCTTACCATTGTTTATTACATGAACTTAAGAACAAATTTCACTAATGGTGCAATCGTCTTGCTAATTTATTCTTTACTTAATAACACATAATTGCTTGAATAAAATTTAATGCCTCTTCAGAAAAGAAAAGGCACTGTAAAGGGGGACAGTCAAATCCAACTAAAAATTTTTAGTTAAGTGCTAAAGAAATTTTGAGAGTATCGGTGTGCTCCATACCAGTGTCATTTTCTCCCCACATTTTTTTTTTTTTTTTTTTGTGGTACCGGGAATCGAACTCTGGTCCTTGTGCTTGCAAGGCAAGCACTCTAATCACTGAGCTAAAGCTCCAGCCCTCCCCACATTTTTGAACAGGAAAATATGTGTAATGGGTGCTCTGGTGATAACACTATTCTTACCAATCATGAAATGAATTTGTATGGAGTGATTAACTTGGCAAATATATTCCAATAGGGAAGAATAAAATGAAAATATGTACATCAATGTGATGTATCAGATACAATAATAAAATTTTGTCTTGTCATTTAGTAATCTTTAGAAATGCAAAATACTATGCATTTGAAAACAATGAAGATTTATGATCTACATAATTTCACCATCTTCCTTCTAAGAAATATTGCTTAATACTTGCAAAATAACATTTGACAAGAGAATATTGATTGTTAAACATACCACTTTCAGTCTGCTATTGAATGCTCTCTAGATGTTTCTTTAATTTCATGTTTTTCATTCATTTAAGTGACTATTGAGCATGTATGTGTTAATACAATTTTACATTGTGTTCCAAAGGCAATACGAGTATTGGAATGGGAGATTATCACAAGAAGACCTAATCCAGATTTGCCACACAGAAAGTTTTTTGTTTGTTTTGTTGTTGTTTAAGAAGTAACATTTACATCAAGATCTGATATAGGAAAAGTACAAATTGCAAAACTATATACCTAAGTCCTGAGAAGAGTCTTATTTTCATCAAATTGAAATAAAGACATAAAATAGGTTTTCTAATATGTTAAAAGTAATAATCAATGGCAGTCTGATTCTGAAAAAAAAAAAAAGCCAACCTAATAAGTGACAAATAATTCAAAACTACATTTGCTTACTTCCACATACTTTAAAGCTGTTCTGTCTTTCCAAATAAGACATAAACACCAAAATTCTGTACTATGCTGTTGTAAAGTTTTAATTATACCTACAGAAAAATATTCCAAGGTGAATTTTTAAATGATTATCCTTTTACTTCTGTGGCCTACTTTATTTTACTGCGTGTGCATACATCCTAATGCAGACACTTAATATGTAGCAACGTTCCTTTTCTATTTTATGAAAAAATAACAAAATGTCATAAGAAAATAATAAGAGAATAACAATAGTTAATACACTATGTATCATAATCTTAAAAGTAATTGCTCAGAGTATAAGACATAGACAATAAAGCATCCCTCTTACAAAGAAGATGGACAAATAGAAAGTAGGGAGAAGTTCAAATAATTCCCCAAATTACCTGTCCCATTGTTTAAAATATATATGTGTATATGTATATGTGTGTGTGTATATATATATATATACTGATTCATTTCATTTATTCCACTAGTTTCTCTTATTTCATTGAAAAGAAAATTTTGTGTTGTTAAATGTTTGTTTCAATACTCCTCTAATCAGTTAAAAACCAAAGAATAGATAGTTTTAATGCTTTTTGTAATTATCTCTACATGTAGGAGTTTTTAAATTAGTGTCTAGTAGAAAATAATAACTTGGGCTTTGATTAAAATTCATTAATCTAATCAAAGCTGACTCCCCACAATCTGATCTGATTCATCAGTGTTTTCAGCCCTTGATTTACAGGGCAGGGTGAGATGAGAGGAGGCAGCATTCATTTCCTGCACATTTCCACCACTTTCCTAGTTGCAAAAGGTACTGTGTGGACTTAATGGACATATTTCATTTACACTTCACCATTATTGCAAAGAAGTGATTTTCTAAATGGCCTCTAATGGCTTGAAAGAGCTAATTCAACTTTCCAAAGTACCTAACTTTGAGGGAAAAAAAATCTATGTAAGACTAAATTTCTGGGATATCTAGCTGTGATTCTTGCACTAAGAAATCACTGATCCTGGAAGTTTGGATCTCAAAAGTATTCCCCTCACTTGAAGATTAAACCATAATACACATACCTTTCAGATGCATGATAATTTTAAACATACTTTTAAGCATTTATGCTCTTCCTATATGATACTATATAAACACAAAAATAATTATTTTTATTCTACATCAAACTAGTATCACTTCAACTATTCTGTTTGTGTAAATTTAATGTAACAGGCCAGGCTCAGTGGCTCATACCTGTAATCCCAATATCCAGGAGAGTGAGTTAGGAAGATCACAATGACTTCAAGGCTAGCCTGGCTGCATAGAGAGTTCAAGGCCATCCTGAACTGTACAGTGACACACAATCGAAAAGAAAAAAAAAAGTTTAATGTAGCAGACATATATGAGTTTTTCAGTGAAAATAATAAATCCATACGTCCAAGTAAAATGGCACAATTCAAATAACAAATTAATGATTTATTCTGGTTCAACAGTATGCAGGGGGCATGTCATGGAACTGTTGAAACCCCATAATCTCATGAGCTGCTTCTCATAATCAATTACTACTTCTGTCTATCTATCTATCTATCTATCTATCTATGTACCTATCCGTCCATCAACCTATTGATCTTATTGGTTATTTTTCTTTTTAGATTGCTAAGGCAATGAATTAACACTGGATGCAGTATTTGTCAGTATAAGCCTGATTTGTTTTAGTTTTGGAGGAAATGTATAATAAATTGATGGTCGACTTTATCATGGTAGGGCTGGGGATTTAGCCCAGTGGTTGAGTGCTTGCCTTGCAAGCACAAGGCCCTGATTTTGATCCCCAGCACCAAAAAACAAGCAAACAAACAAACAAAGAAACCAAAAACTTTATCATGGGAGGATAAATATGAAACATAGAGTTGGAAGTTCTATTTCAAGCCTTTCATACTTAATTCTAATATCAAACCTACTTGCAAAATAAACTTTAGGAAGCATAAGAAAACACAGAAGTAAAAAAAAAAAAGCTAGTATCATTAAAATATAAGCAAAAAAACATACAAACAATGAAAATATACTAATAAGAAATAATGAAAATTCATGTGTGGATAGGTAGCGGTAGCAAACAGAACACAACCGTATCAGAAGCACAAATTTAAGAAGTCTCAACTCACAAACATTCATACACTATATCGATATATTCATGTTCCTCTGAGTAAGTTTATGTGCATTGTTTGAGCCCCTCGCTCTGGAACCTGGCTATTTGTCCTGAACCGTTTTGTTGTATTCGGAGCTAAGTTTAATCTTTCTATCCCATTGCAATAGTCTAAACTGCTATCGCAGTATCTTGAACAAAGTCTTTTTATTGTTTTAATGAATATCCAATTTTTAATAAAAGAGTGTCAGAATAATGTATCCTTAATAGGTCATGATTAGTTACCAAAGCTAGAGACCAGGAATGGTGCAAATAATCCCACGGTACATAAGACAACTGTATGTATCAAAGAATTATGCGCCCCAAAATACCAATAGTCTAGAGTAATGAGAATTGCAAACATACATGTGGCAAAAAGTGACCTTCCACCCTTATCTGTAGTAGAAGAATCAGGCTTCTTTGAATGTGCATTGCACTTTTCTTCTCGCTTCCTACATTGCTAAATTGTTCTTGGTGCTAGAATTTCTGAAATTTGCAGGGAAGAAACCTGTTACACTGACTTGCCCTAATATGGTGGTTGAGTTTAGCGAATCAGTGAATATGCTTTTCAACACTAGCCAAGCGATTTTTAAAATCTTATCGTTGAGATTCTCTCCTCAGTGGCACAATGCAAAGTAACAAGAATATCACTGTAGCTTTGGGCAAGCAACTCACATAGTCACACTGAAAAGTATGATGTTATCTGAGAGATAAATAATAACAATAATAAAAGACTGCTCACTCTGAGTTCCCTCTGAGTCAAGCATTAGAATAACTATCTCAGTACTGAAGAAGTCCTTGGGATGTTAAGCGAACTTAAGAAAATAATTCAAAAGAGCACTAGCCTCTGAAATTCCTGCATAAGAATCAAGCGTGAACTCATATAAGTAGCTGAAATACTAACCTAAGAGAATCAACAAGAAGGAACAATTAAATATACCTCGGCCTCGTGTGTCACTTATTAAATTGCATGATATATATATCACTTAGGGCTCAATAGAAGAGATAAAAATGAATATATACGTAAAATCTGACATGCCTTAATTCTAGGCTAGTAAAATTTCTTTAACGAAGAAAAACTATCACTGTCGTCTGTCAGCTGTTTCTGTTTGATAGACTGTCAAACGCCACTTCATGGGACGAGAGAGAAGGGAAATGTCAGGTAACGAAGAGTAAACAAAGGCAATAGAGATTGAGATAGAATACATATAAATTCAGCATAATTTTTATACAGATTTAATCTGAGCTTGTGTTGAAACTTACTAGAAATACCAGACTGTTCAAAGTTTGAATGATTATAAAAATCACTGGATGCAATTTTAACGTCCCATCCTATGACTCGCTCAAGTGGAACAAGTTTCCATCCGCTTTATGGTTCCGTGGACCCTTCTTTCCGGGCTATCGGGTTCTCTCTCCTGTTGCCTTTTCCGGTTTATCCCGGGTGCCGTTAAACTCTTCCGTGGTCACCATCTTCTGCAAGTCTGCGCCCGTGTGACTGCAGGATCCACTTTCTCTCTTTGTATGACTCCCTTTGCTCATTAGGCTTATCGTTTTGCTTTGTAATTGTTTGTTTATTCCTCTGTGAGGACTTTCCCTTTCACTAATCTCATGGTTTCTGGTGCGGTGCTTTATGCCCAGGGGAAGTCAATAAGCATTCCTGACTGACTGTTGCTGCTTAAGAGCTTTAGGTAAAATAATTACCTTTCAGTAATTACAAACACACCCACACAAAGTAAACAGTGAAAGACAAGGGGAGAAAAAGCTTCAATAGTCAAGGCAAACAATGAGGCCTAAGGAAAATCTTTCCCTAATGTTTATTGTCTTTAGAAAACATCTTTCATTTCCTTAAATACAAAATAATACCTTTTACAACTCATCAGCTATCATAATTATTTTGTAAAATATAAAACCTTGATGCAACATTTTGGCATAAAGTGCTCTGTACCGTGCAAGCACTCTGGAACCAAGGTTTAAATCCTGAATTTACCACATTTTAAAAATTAACTTTTTTGTCTGAGTTTCCTCTTCTAAATCAAAAGAAAACAAAAGAAAAAGAAGAATAGTAAGAATAGTAACTCCTTCAAAAGACTATTGGGTATAAATCAATTAATAATCAAAAGCGCTTATAAATAAGTCTGGAAAGCCTAAGTGTTGAGCAAGCATTAGGTATTACATCATTATAATAATATAGTTTAAATTAATGCAATTGCTTACCATTTTTTAAAGTTTTAAGAACTATTTGTAATACTGAATGTATTACTAACAAGAAGTGTTGAAGTCAATGCTTTACGAGGACCCTTTAAATTTTTGTTAAATAAACCCAGCATGGTGGCGCACACCTGTAATTCTAGTACTCCAGAGACTGAGGCAGGAGTGTTGCCTAGAATCCAAGGCCGGCCTGGCTACATAGTGAGTATAATGTTGGCCTGGACTATGTAGTAAGACCTTGTCTCAAAAATAAATAAATAGACACATGAACAATGGTAATGAAAACAAATACAAAATAAATACCAGATTTTCCATTTTTCATTCCATGTTTATGCTCTTTTTATAAATCACATCTTTTGACATCCAGCTTTCTCTTTTGTGGCCAATGGAAGGATTTTTAAAAAACAGAGTATGGAAGCATGAGGTTGGAGTGGTTTCTCTGTACTCAACTCTGCTCACTTATTGGAGTTAACTAATTTCCTAATTGCTACAGCTTTTATTGGAAAGTTCTCTAATAGAAGTAGACATAGATTCTTTCTCCAGGTTCCAGTGATTTCTTCTTTCTTTTGCTCAGTCTTTTCTTTTATTAGTTTTCTTTTGCTTCTATAGCAAATTATCACAAATCAGCAGCTTTCAATTTAGATTTAAATCTTACAATCCTCTTGATCAGAAATCTGAAATTTACCTTAGTGGGCTGAAGGATACATTCTTTTTTAGAGGCTTTATGGCAGAGTTTTCTTGCTTTTCTAATTTAATGAGACTCAATTACCCTTGCCTCCATCTCTAAAACTTGTAATGTTTCATCTCTAGCACCATCTTCCACAGCCACCTCTTCCTGTAACAAAAGGCAGGAAGCGCATTTGTTGTTGACAGTACATGTGATTCGTTTGGTCCCACCCTGGCAATCCAGGATAACCACTCCACTTTAAGGACCACACATTGAGTGTACGTGTTTGATGAAATGTTCTGGAAATGTTAGGATGTTGGCCTCCTGTAGGTCTATTATTTTCCTGCCTTTCTAAAGCCTTACTGTTTCACCCTGAGGAACTGTCACTTATCCTGCCCACACATGTATTCATAAAATAAAAACAATCCATTTGGACTGTCTAAGGATAACTCACATAGAAAGATAATAATATATTGGAGAGGGAATATCAGTGAAAAAGAGAGTGCACAATTGTTTTAGAAAAGTGTGAGCTAAGGCAGATCTGATTAGCTGGTTTGGTAGCAGCCAAAACCTAATGGATCTGCAGAATGAAACAAGCACATAAAACAAACCAACTACTCTGGAAGAATCCCTGCGACAATCCGGGTTTACTGGTACCCAGGACTGCAGAAGGCGAGACTGAGTTGGAGCATTTGAAAACAGGTGTATTGGGGAAGTTTTGCACAAGGTATTAACCGTACTTTCAGAAGATACAATGATAGTTGTTTTCTAGACCCATTGAATGAGCAAAACTATCACTTTCTGGGTATCTACAGAAAGAAAAGGCAACAAGGAAGGAATGGAAATCGGTCCTCTCTGGAAGTAGAAGGACACTGTATCAAACAGCTTTACAGGCTCCTAAGATACTAACAGATAGGGCTAAAATCCCCAGTGGCAGATACTAGAAAAATCCATCTTGGAAAGAAAGGAATATATTTATATTAAAGACCTGAGTATACTGATTTTTCGAGGATTCTCTAACCAAATGATCTCATTATTCATTCAGCTGAGAGAGTCCATTGGGTGATAAACACCATCTACCTACAGAACACAGAGGATGGAGGTGGGACTACAAAATTAGAAAGCTTAGGAAAATTCCACCTACTCAATAGCAAGTCTTTTACATTTTTTTATAATTCTAAAGTATCTATAAAAATTTTAACTTATGATATAGTACAAGGCCAAAGAAATTCTGTTACCTCAAAATAGACCAAATAAAAAGAAGGATAATTAAAAAGAATACTTGTATCATCATCCAAAAAAGTTCAAACACAATAATAATTCAAGAAAGAAGAGACTAAGAATGGGGCATACTGTATATCCACAAGAGTGTGCTGGTGGGGCCGGTGCCCCTAATCCTGTCGGCTCACTTCTAAAGCGTGTGCATTAGAATTAAACATGTCTTAGATTTGTGCTCAAGCCTGGAAGTGCTTTCACCGGTAGCAGCAGCCCTCCCAGCAGTGGTAACGGTGTTTGTGTTAATTTAAATCGACACTCTCTTCATGCACTCCGGTGTAGGTCCTTTATGTCTGTAATATAGCTCACTAGCCTTTGCAACAATGCAATAATTTTCCTAAGACCCGTCACATAAATCTTTGTTCTGCTTATGTTAGCTAGATTTGTTTTTTTTTTCTTCCTTAAAACTGACATCAATGAATCATACAATTTATTACCCTTTTAGTACGATTTGACTTTTAACTATGTGTATAGAACTTTTAGATGAAAACATAATATCAAGAATTACCCTGACAAAAGGTTTCTTTCATGTAGTAAATCTCTGGGAAGTTTGGAACATTTTTAATTAAAAACACTTGCGTGGCACTAATATGAGATTTAGACCAGTATAACTGTTGACAAATAATCTGTATTTTCCAAACTACTTAACTAATTTAAAATTTTTTCTCATGATTCTGTACAAAACATTCTATTCTCTATCTCTTTCTTTTTTTTTTTTTTTTTGTAATTTTGGGTCAGGATTTAAAGTTCATTCTTTTGAAAAATCTGTTCTACTCTTTTTTCTTGTTTTATTTGAAATAATTTGCGTCTCCTTTTTAATAGTCAGAGGATATGTTTTTCATTAAAATCTTTGTATAACTAATAAACTTATTTGCTCCGACCAGGCACAATCAAGCATTAAGGCAAAGCATACAATGTTTAGACTTAAATAACCTATCTCTCTCTGCCTCTCTCTATCTCTGTCTGTCTCTCTTTCTCTGTCTCTGACTCTCTCTTTCTTTCTCCATTCTTCCTTTTTTCCTCCCTCCACACACACACGGCACACTTACACAAGTACATTTAGCATTTCTTGACAATCAATTCTCATTGCTTTTTACTGTACTTTTTGTATAACAGTGATCAATAATTGATAGTTATAAAATTTATACATCTAGAAAGGAGTCTACAAGTTAAAAATCCTGATTTACTAAGATTTAAATTGATAAAGTAAATATACTCTCCTTATAGATGCAAATATTTGTGGAATTACTTTTTTTTTCTTATGAGCTAAAACCTATTTTAAAATGTGTTAATTAGTGGAAAAATAAGTGGAAAACGCACATGTGTATGTTACTCATGGTATAGTGTACTAGAAAATGCTGTATTTTTCAAGTCCTAAGCAAAGACTGCATAGCCTTTCTGTGCTCTGTGATTAGAACAAACATGAGCTATGTATAGCATTTTATGAACTCATAATCAATTCAATCCCATTAGACTGGATAAACAAATTAGCCTTAAAATTGCTGAAATTTATCACAGATTCCAATAAACCTTCATGCATTATTTGCTCTACTCTCCTTAAGCATGTGATAGTAAGTCTGCTTTAGGCTTCCACAGAAGGATTAGCCTTTCCAATCATACTGAAGGCCAGATTGCTTAACTACAGCACACAGTGTCATGCTACAGATAATCCATGCCCTTGATTAATGGTCTTATAATCAATTGCTGTCTGGAAGTGACTCCTTCCCATCACACTCTTCACAAAAAGAGCAGATGGTATTTAAAAGGTTATGGCAAGAGGGCATTACAGAGGTCAAATGGAACATCGATCAAGTGGGCAGAAAAATTGCCTTTTTTCTTCTTCTTTCTTCTTATCATAATAATCCATGAAGGAATGGGTTATATGAATTATAGTTTGATCTATAGCTCAAGCACTAAGATATTTTCTTGTTTCAAATTTCTATGTTGTTTTGGGTAATGAACCTGGAAATTGGATTCCTTGTGTACCAATAAAAAATTGTAACAATATGAGCTTCTCAAACAAATAATTCTCAGACTCAAGAGGACTTTTTTCAAAAATGTTAATGTAGACAGAGGGTTCCAACTTAATATAAATTATAATATATAGTGACTCAAATCAATTTTTAGTTTTAATGACTTTATTTATAGAAATTTACACTGAATTTTTGCTTTATATGAAATTATGAACAGAGCTTTGTGTATGGATCATTTCAGTCCTCCTGCCCTTTCTCAAACAACTGACATTCTATCATATATTTCAAAGTGATCAATTTTCTTTTTAATTGGTATGCTAAGTTCTAATTAGGCAATATTCTTGTACAGAAGTTGCGTTCCCATGTGCAGAAGACAAAGATTGAAGCTAAAAAAGAAAATGTCAGAACATTGCTGTTTAAAAACTGAAATGTGTTACTTTCATAAATTGGCATATTCAAATACATACATACAGATGCTTCTAATATGAATAGGTCACATCCGCATAATGTAATCATAGTAAAGAATGGTACCAAAGATATTCATTAAATAAAGACAATATGCACCTTTGAACTTACAGAGCAAAAGAAAGCCTTTTGAATATGATGGCAGAATGTTTAACATGCAAGACATTCGTGTACCTTCACATTGCTTGGAGGGCTATTACATAAACTACCAGGTTGTCAACAATTATTTCCTGAATGCCTACTCTGTATACAAAGTTAACCATTTGGGAATGCAAGACATATGCTTACCATGGTCAACTCATTTAAATATTATAGAGAAGGAAAATTATTGGGGAGGAAAAATGCACACACAAAAAGAAAAATGACATTATTTGACATTTTTCAAGAGTTTTCATAAGAGATTAATTTGTTGAACATCGAGTCAAGAGTCCTCACAATATGCTGTTTCGATGCCCATTAGATAAAGAGATGCTTGTGGCTTATATAGGCCAAGAAAGTTTTCAGATGGTTAAAGAATAGACCACAAGAATAAGTAGCATTTAGAAAGTCACCGGGAGTAGGAAAAGCACTGCAGAAAGACGATACGAGGGCAAATGAGGGCAAATGGAGTATCTTCAGTATTTAGGGGTCGACGATGCTACTACAGACATTTCATACAGCAGACAGTGGGAGCCAGATCGGGAAGGAGCCCAGATGTTTCCTCTGTGTATTTAAACTTTATTGTAACTGCCAGGGTATTTGATGGAGAGTTTTATCTCACATACATGCTCTGCCTTTACTGTGATCTAGAAAAGCTATCTTCAATTGTTTTCTAACTTGCAAATTTAACTCCTATAAATATATATATGACTTTTAGTAAGGTCTTAGCTACTAGTATTGACTAATCTGAAACTGATAAAACTAACTTGCTAGATATTACCATGAGTTTTTTAATTTTTTTATCTAATCTTGCCAAAAGACTAATTTAAATGGAAGGATCGGCAGCACTAAGGGAGGAGGCAGGCGTGATAGGAAGGTTTCATGGACCGAGTGTAGTTAGTGGGCCTTAAAGGCCTTATCGAGGGGCTGCCGTGCTCCAGGCCGGATGAAACGGACTCTACCTCTTAGCGGTCTCCCATCCAGTGTGTGAGGTGCGCTGCCGTGTGAAGCATGGTGAGTCGAATGGATCCTGTGATGGGGGTTTAGGACTTTGGCAGCTCGTCTTAGAAAGGACGACGCGGGATCTGCTCTTGGGGAGAAGCCTTCCACAACCCACGGGCGGAAAACACGGCCGGAAGCGACTGGCTGGGGGACTAACATCCCGAGCGGATTTTACTCCTCCCTGGATATCCTGTTGTAATTCTGAGGTCGGGACAACAGGCTCCCGTAATTCACTGCGGAGTGCTCAGTTTAGCTAGGACAGAGAAAACGATACGAAAAAAGTAGCATGTATTACAAATACCTGTGCAAGGGAACGAGAACAGAAGGGGACAGTCAGCTACAATTTGCCTTCATCTGAAAGATGAAGGATATTACCTGTGTGATGTCTTACAGTATCAGTCAATACTATTTAGGCTTTCTCTACACAAATGATTGATTAGTAAAAGGCTAGACAAGTAAAATCAACTCCTGAAATTATTAAGGCATAAAAGCTTTTACTTATTCTACTAGAAAAGCGTGGGGCTATTAAGTGGCACACGTGGATTTGCCTAGGAATCAAGACTGACCCCAAACTGCCCTCCTTAGGGAGATTACCATCCGCCCCCCACCGCCGGCCCATCCCTTAGGTAACATGGAAATACAAATGAAAGTCTTTGTCTTCACACACGGATCGTCTCTCCCGCATAGTGAATGCTCTGGAGGTGTGCACTGACTGAGCTTGGATCAACTCACCTCTTACGTGGTCCTGCTCTAAAACACAGAGCCCTCTTCGTTTCTCAGAATGCAGTGCTTTGAACTGTAGTCCCTAAATAAGCGTCCGATTGTTCTGTGTTTTGTTTTTTTTTTTTTTTTAATGACCGTAGTAGCTTTGAGGATAATTATATTAGTATTAAGTAAATCCTTAGGGTTTGGTATGTTAATATATTTTTCTATGAATTAATTTAGTCATGGTTTGTGACAAATATTTATATATGGCAGGTGTATAGGCATAGGATTTGTTTGTGGGCATGTATGAAATGTATGGGATCAGATTTGTCTCACACCTTAAAATGCAGTATTTTAGTTCCTAAAATAATTTTCTTTTTTTTTTTGTAATTTATTTTAAGAGTACATTTTAGATGTACATAGTGATAACATTCATCATAGGGAATTTGTACCTGTACATGATATATCTTGTTGCTTCTTTTTTTCCCATCCCCTTCCCTCCCCTCACTCCCTGCTCCCTCCCTATTTACAAAAGCTCTGTTTCCATTTTTTTCCTTCCATTTCTTATTTCTCTTGTCCTCTGCTCCGTTCCCCCTCCCTTGTTCCCTTTCCCATTTGGACACTTTCTTCCCTTTCCCAATATAATACATTTTAGTCTTGATTAATACTTTCAGTTTCTCACACCAGAGAAACAATGTGGTATTTAAACATGTGTGTCCAGTTTATTTCATTTAAGAGTATGGTCTCAAGATGCATCCATTTACTTAGGAATATCTCAAGCTTATCATTCTTTATGGCAGAGTAGTACTCCATTGTATAAAAAAAAACCACAACAATAAGTCAACATATGTGAGTTATAACCATCAATGTAAATGGTCTCAACTCACCAATCAAAAGAAGCAGACTGGCAGAATGGGTCGAGAAGCAAGACCCAGCAATATGCTGAATACAAGAAACACATTTAATTCAAAAAGAAATTCATAGACTAAAAGTCAAAGGATGGAAAACAATATTTCATCCAACAGGAACCTGGAAAAAAGCAGGGCTAGCCATTCTATTTGCAGACAGAGTGGATTTCAAGCCAAGACTCATTAAGAAAGACAAAGAAGGGCACTACATCCTTGTAAAGGGAACAACCCAAGAAGAAGAGATGACAATCATAGATATATATGCATCTAATACCAGCGTGACTAATTACGAACAACAAATATTGATGGACATGAAAAATCAAATAAGCACCAATACAATTGTAATGGGGACTTCAATATATCACTGTCACAAATAGATCAACTAGACAAAAAGTCAACAGGGAAATAGCAGAACTAAACCAAACTCTTGAACAAATGGACCTAGTAGACATATACAGAGTATTCCACCCCACAACATCAGAATACACATTCTTCTCAGCTGCACATGGGACTTTCTCCAAAATAGACCACATACTAGCTCATAGAACATGCTTAAGTAAATAATTTTCTGAATAGTGGTTTCTCCCATTTCCCCCCACTGTCACAGCACTCTAAACTCTGTTCATACATTTTTTTGATTTACAGCATACATTTAAAAAGGTACAGTCCAGCAAACAGACCAGGTCATTATGACACTATTTCCTATAACTGTACACAAATGATTAGGGCACTGGATTGCTTAAATAGGGATTCTTGTATGAAGAGGTGAATATCAGCCCTGAGAAATGGAACCTCATTTGTGGATGTTGCAGATAATTGTCTTTAATTTTTTATGTATATTAAATAATAGACAATATTAATTGTTAGTGTTGCAAAAATATCTTCATGGGTAAAAATAGTTACTGATTATATTTTTGTAAGAAAGTTTATCTAACAGTCACCAGATGTTATTTTAAACTGTGTGAACACAAATCCATCTATTCTAAGGAGAAAAAAATAAAGACAGTCTTCAGGGTCTTCAGAATTTTTTTCTTACAGCTATATATTGGTGGAACATTTGTCAATAAGCATAAATTGCCACTACTATGTAAATATGGAAGTTTTCCTAGAGTACAAGGGAACCGAAGCATATTTATTTTAAAGAATTAATAGTCCACTTTGCAGTTTCCAGTATTCAATCCTAATTAGATACAGAATTAAGTGAATATCATTTGTGATACTTGATAGTATCTTTTTCATTGTTTAATACTTGAAGAATTGTGATAGACCTTGGAAAGCAAACTGACTAGAATGCTGGAGAATATTAACACACTCTGTCTGCCCAGGATTAGCCCAGCTGCAGAGACGATGATGCCACATCCTCTGACCCCATGGTGCTGGTCGCGAGGCTTCTGCTTATCTCCTTTCTAATTGGAATAAACAAAATAGGCAGGAAGGGCCTGTGATGTGCCCTGCAGGAACAGAGAGCATGCAGTACTAGTGAGCTCCATAAAAGAATTAGAGCAAAAATGCATAAGGGGAAGCCTGTATCGAAATAATGGACATTTTAGAGATCTGCTTAAAGATAAATTATAAAAAGAAAGATAAAGCGTCTTCATGTGCTTGTTTTGTAGTACATTTCTTTCTTTTATTGTTATTAATTATGGAAAAGAAATGATAAAAAGATAACTAAAATAGTCATTACTAGTTAGCTGGCAGTCTCAAATTTGTGGTAAGCCTTAAAGAGGGAACAAAGCAATCTAGCTCAAGTTTGTGCTCAGCTGTAAAGTTTCATTGGGAAAAATAAAAGTAGGTTCCACCCAGGAAGAACATATATCCACATTACATATCTATCACACGCATGCATATATAATTATTATCTGTGTTTAAGTACCCTGTGGTTTAGAGCCAAATGTCCCCCCAGAACCTCATGGTTTGCAAGGTCACTGGACTATGGGAGCATTAGGTGATGGGATTTTAAGTAATCTTACACTAGTTTATATGTTTTGTACTTTATTTCCTAGGCAACTAGCATCTACTATTTTTTTTTTTTCGTAGTAGTGAATTACAATAGTATATCTGGTGTTGAACTAGAGGTTGCCTATTTCGGTCTTGATGAGCACTGATGGTAAAGTTGCTAATGAGGAGTCTGTATAAAGAGACATACAGCAGCTGTGACTGTAAGGTATCATTCTTGGGCTTTTATTTTAAACTGGAGAGACATACAGGAAGTGGAATATTACTGAGTGTGATTAAGAATTCCCCTCCCTCCTTGTTTCCTTCCTTTCTTCCTTCCTTCCTTCCTTCCTTCCTTTCTTTCTTTTCTCTTTCTTTCTTTTTTCTTTTTTCCTTTCTTCCTTCCTTTCTTTCTTTCTTTTTCTTTCCTTCCTTCCTTCCTTCCTTCCTTCCTTCCTTCCTTCCTTTCTTTCTTTCTTTCTTTCTTTCTTTCTTTCTTTCTTTCTTTCTTTCTTTCTATTTATTTCTCTCTCTTTTTCCTTCTTTCTTTACTTTATTCTTTCCTTCCTTTCTTTCTTCATTCCATCCTTCTCAGAGACAAGTTTTCATACACTAACCCCAAAATATAAATGACGAGCAAAAGAAAACGTAGGTTAATACAAAGTAGAAGATATTTTGCAAATGGGAAGTGGATTAAAAATAAAAAGATGGAGAAGGGAGAGTGAATGGGGATAGACAAGAATTGAAAGAAAATAATGGAAATAGAGCTTTTGAAAATGGGAAGAGGATCAAGAGATGGAAGGAGGTGGTAGCAGGAGAGGGTGCCAGGCAAGAAAAGAAGATGTATTATGTGTATGTACCAACTTGCCATGACAAATGTATTCAGCATGTACTGCAAACATGTACTAATATAAAAATTAAAAAAAAATATTCTAGGGAACTAGGTAAGAGGTCAAAACATGAAAATTTGAATTCCCTTTCCCTCTTTTCTATATATGAAACCTTCCAAAAGCAAAGCAGCTACTGTGGTTTTAGGCTGAGAGAGAGGGAAGTCTAAGAGAAATAATCCAAACTTTGTAGAAAATTGACCCTGAAGCTGATGGAGGGGCTGTTCATCCTCTTGGCACAGGAAGAGCCCAGGGGCCAATACTACAGCCGCCTCAGGCCGGGAAAGGAAGCTTGCTTGTAAGAGTTCTTTTTCTCTATAAAGAGTGTGCTTGTGGTTTTTCTCTTGCTGTCAAGAAGCAGAGGAAAAGATCTCATAGGCAGAATTATCTCTGGCCTTGTAATTTCTTCCATTGTCCCCTCAGAAAGATGACAAGTGTAATATGATACATTGAAAATCTACAAATATGAATGCTGTAGTAGGCAGACAAAATGTGTTGACAAAGATTATTAGCCAGAATGAGAAGGGGCCCTAGAAATACAGGGAATAGCTTTTAAGGAAGCTAAGTGCCTGGAGGAGAAAGAAGAGATATTGCAATAAAAATTAGTAAAATTATTCAAGAAGAATAATGATATCTTCTGTGAATATATGGATAAAGAATTAGAGCAAGGAGGTTAAGGATGAGTTTTTTCAAAGGTTTTCTCAATGACAGCAAATGTCTTCAAATATAAAAGTGTATTACTTAATGGGTGACAATCAAATTTAAGTAGAATTCAAAGGGAACATACCATAAAGACAACAGCAGAAAAACCAACTACCCTAAATCATTGACCAGTTTTCATGGATAACATGCTCTCCTGTTACACAATACCAATTCTACTAAACCCATCCATATTAGTTATTTATCCTAAACTCCTGTTTATATTTGGCCTAGTAGAGTCAAGTAAATATTATCTGTATCAGTATATGCACTCATCCACTTTCACTGCTAGTTGTACATTAGTCTTACTCTTGCAAGAAAGTTAAAATAGTTAAAAATGTTAAAGTTTAGATTCAAGCTCTAAATATGTCAATCTGTGTAAAAATACTTTTTCAGGGTGATTTGATAAGACTCTAGTGCGTGTGCCTTAACCATCTGCCTCACTGCTAATTCTTCCTACTGGATGTCTTCGAATGTGAAATTTCAAATGGTATCAGCATCTCTTTCAAGTTCTACTCTACAGACATTGAATTAGAAGCAGCTAGAATGCCTCTTGGTAATCTACTAGACACCAGGAATCCTGGTATGATCTCCTGGAAATACCTAGAATCTAGAGATACAGTTTTGGACTTACCAACATTTAATGTGTACTAAAAGATAAGGGACTAATCAACATTCTTCAGAAAGATCATCAGGAATAGAGGTAATATTTAAAATAAATAGGAAGCCACCTCTTGTGATATAACAGTAAGATAATTGGTTTAGTTTCTCATCTCAGCGTTATGTCCGTATCTTCTCACCTCCTATGGCATTTTATTGCATAGAAATTCTAGTCACAGAAACAGAGTTACATGGTTGCTTATTTTCCTCTTAGAATTTGAGAGTATCGGACTATATTTCCTGACTTCCAGTAGTAATTCAACCCACTGTATGTCTTTGACCTGTGCTAGCCAAGTGACCATTTTCAATTCTACTCACTCATTTTGGTATCTTTTTGTGATTTTTCAAAGATGTTAGTTTTGTTTTATAAAACTGGATATTTTATACACCATCCACTACTGTATTTGTAGAGCAACAAAATAGTTCAAAGCATGAGATTTCAAGAAAAGTCATCTTGACAAAAAATAGTCTCTTTTCTAGAACTATATTAGCTCTTAACCATTACATGTATCTGGTATAATAGAAAAACTAACAAAATTCCTGTGATATAAGTACAGAATGTATTGTAATTTGATATTACACAGTACTGGATGTGGAGACATTCTTTAACTTAATCAAACCAATTATGTTATTCATATATCTGAGATTAAATCACATATTTTGATTGCCTTTTTTTGTTTAAATGTTAACTCACCTTAATGATTGCCATATAAATTAGGGAAGAAGTATGATAAAAATAAAGGGAAATTCTTTCTTCTACACTCCACTCAAGGACCCTGTAGAAATGTAGTCTTTCAGCCAAACTAAAGTTCAACTGAGCTCCTCTCCAGCTTCGCTGTGCCTGTGGGAGGCAATTCATCCAAAGACGTGAGCAGCACGGTGATGTATAGGTCATGTGCTTCTCACGGTGCAAGAAGAACAGCCAGCCAGCATTCTTTACTTGCAGGACTTCCAATTTCACTTCGTACAGTAGTGTGAGTGTTGGCATGTGTAACACTGACAAAACAACAGTGTTTCAATCTAGGATCACAGGCAAAGGTTAAGAGCTCCTGGGGCCTCCTCTTGTTTGTTACTGATTTGTTGTTGACCTGGGTCAAAGCACTTAAATCCTCCATTCGACTGTTTCCACAGGCCCCTCTCTCGATAAGACAGTTGCTCCAACTAATACCTTGATTATGTTTGTTCACTCGTTTTGATGTCTCTTCATCCCTTCTTTTGCTTGTGGAGAAGAGTAGATGCTAACACTTTTAACCGTTTCAATTTTCAGGTTCTCCTTCAGGTTTTGTGAAGTACAACTGATAGTTTAACAAACTTACTGAACAAACTTTTAGCTTTTGTGCTCACTGTATTAACTTCTGCAAAATAGGAAGTAAGCAGCAAAAGGGAGAAGAACCTGGATTCTGAGCCTGTGCATACAATAATGAGTTCCTAGCTATAAACCAAATCAGTTAATTGCATCCATAGGAACAATTTAATTTAATTTAATTGGAATGTGAGCAGAGAGACGATGTCTGAGGGCATGAAATCACACCTGGAAAGTAAAAAGTCGTAATCTTTCCCATTAAGTTAAATGAGGAAAAGCCCATTCTAGGAATGACTTGTGCTGCCTTCAGCACAAGTCTGACCTAAATTTTTTTTAAAATACTCTGAAATGTAAAATCATTTATTCACAACCAGTGTTCTCACTGTAATTGAAATCTGGATTATAATAAATATATAAAGATCAATTTTAAAAATGTGAATTTATTCCAAAAACTAATGGCATTTCACATATGAAGGACTAGAACAGCTGGCTAAGGATATGCATTATCTGCTAACAGTAATCATTTTAACATGCAAAGTTATGTATTTTTACTCCCAGGAAATCCCTAGAAAAAGTGAACATTATAGAATGGGCATCATCATAAAATTTTTAGTGATAGGAAAACATGAAGCAAAGAGAATATAAATGGTTTCCTTTAAACTGATTAAGCATGAATATCACCTCTGGGTTTGAACTTGGTTTTTAAAATCCTGTTACAGGTTGTTTTGTTGTTGTTGTTGTTATTGTTGTTTTTGTTTTTGAAATTACAGCATGTAATCAAGAAGCACCTATTTGTTTAATATCCATGTTTTTCATCTTATTACCATCCATGAGTGAGTAGTGTTGACTTCCTGCCACACATTCACATTTGTCATTTTGCTGTTGTATTTTCCTCTGAGAAGATATATTACTGTTCCATGTAGAGTGACTTCTCAGTTTATGGAAAGGAAAGCAATTGACAAACTCTCAAATATCTGTCAAGTAATTGTCAAATCAATGAACGATGTTTGTTTACAGTACTGACTTTCTCGAGGAGCTTATCACTGACTTCGCTGCCTCCTCCAGATCTGGTTGCCTCTTGAGCACCCAGGCAAACACATCCTGTGAGGTCATCACATCGTTACCTAATTCCATGGAAGGTGACACACTTGAAGTTTGACTTCCAGCAGGAGACGTAACATCTTGCAAGATTCAAATATAGCACTTTTTAAATATATCAAACTCTCTTACCTCAATTTAAGGTTCTATAACAATACACTTTAATGTTTCTTGCATCCTCTGCAGTGTGCTAAGTAGTTGTTCTACATATTGTAACTTACTGCAGGTCATAGACAAGTTGGAGCTCAAAACCGCAAGGAAATCTCTCTCTAGACTTTCTCAAGCCTCAGATATGTTTACAATGCTCTGTTTAGCACTAGCCCTATGTCTAACACTTTGAGAATAAAAGTGGACACCCGAATCATACAGAGCAATTTCTTCTGGAACACTAATTATGTACTGATGTAATAGAAATATGAATTTTAAAAATGTACACTAGAACCAGAAAACATGGGTTAGAATGAATAGTGGAACTTCAGGCAAATTATATCACATCTGGTGATTTTAGAAAGATCATAAAATGAAGATGACTATGGAATATGTGATCAAAAGTATCTCATGGGTCTCTACCTCTCGCTATTCACATACTCCTAGAACTTTCTCTCTTTGTAGACTGGAGAAGTGACTTGGTTCTGGCCAATAGAATATGGCAAAGGTGATGCGATGTCACTCTAATGATTACGTGATATTATTTAAAGATAAAATCTTGCTAGCAGATATTCTCGAGAAATTCTTTTCCCTCCCAGAGAACGGAGACTCCCAACGCAGCTTCTGCAAGCTAACCTCAGTCTGAAGCTAGCACGCAGCCAAAGCCCTCAGTCCCACGAGTACTTGGGGATGAAATCAGTCAGCAGGGTCTCCTCCACCCAAGTATCCGGACGAGAGCACAGCCCTGGCATCCGATCACAGTCTTGATCTCCAGGAGGGGCTGCTGAGTGTTACCAAGACATCAGAACCACCATAAATTCAGGCGATAAACTCATGTTGCTTCAAGCCACAGTCTGTGGTAATGTGCTTCACAGGAAGAAAAGCCAAATATACATTCTTTCTCTAGCACAAAACACACATCGTAACTTAAATAACACCTGCAACAATGACACACAGATGAATTTTGCTTCAGCTAGTTTTAAACCATATACAATGAGAAGAAGTTAATTTTACTTTATTTTGAATATTTCACATATTTAATATAAATTGTTTTTAAATATTTTTAAAATGCTAGTAGCTCTTTGCATAGCTATTAGAAAGAGAGCTTCATTAAGAAAACATCATTAACTAAAGTTTGATAGATATGATTTCATTACCAAACAATATTTCAGATATTGAGGACTACATGGATACAAACATGTTTCCATATGTATGACCAATAGTACCTCAGTCCACAGACATTTCTGCTCTTGAACAGTCTGGTTTGCAAACGGAAGCATTTGGCAAAATTTTGTTTCTATTCACGAACTCCACATTCGGCGATGAACACGGCAATGGCCATTTTTCCCCCGCTGACCTGTGGTCGTGGCTTCCTCCCCTGGAGTTTACGGACACAGACAGACCCATGCACACTTGCTGGGAAGCGTTGTGTGTGCTTTTTAGCACACACAGTACTGTACAGTACATATTATTCAATCCAGCTGGCTCCAGAGAAAGTGCAGAGCAAACATGGTGGTAAAAAGAGAGTGCGGAGCAGTAATGAAAGTGACAAGAAAGTGCAGAGCAAGAATGGTTGGAAGGTTTTGAAGAATAAAACCACTGAATGGAAGGAAATTATGGAAAAGCGTGGTATTCCTGTGATTGATCTGTCCTTGGAGTACCAGATGGTGAAGTCAACAATCTCCACTATTTTGAAGAATACAGATGCCATCAAAGGAGCTGATGTGGCAAAAGGAGTAACAATGTTAACCAAGCACAGGCTACAAGTGCTGGAGGAGGTGGAATAACCTTTGTCAGTGTGGCTGAGTGAGAAAGCACTGGCAAGCGATAGCATTAGTGAAGCTGTGATCTGTGAAAAGTCAGGAAACACCACAGTACTTTACTGCAAAAACCCCTCTACAAGTGCAGCAAGTGATGCATTTAAAGGCAGTAGAGGGTGCTCTGATAAAGTCCACAGGAGAAGTGCATCCACAGTGTGATAAGACATGGTGAGGCTTCCAGTTCTGCCAAGGCCGCTGCAGAAGCCTACAAGAAAGAATTTGCAGAATCCATGAAAGTAGAAGGATGTGTCACTCAAATGTGAACCTAAATGAATTGGGCTCTTTTGAAAGAAGATGCTGAACAGGGCCTGTATCACGCGAGAGGAAAAGGCGCTGCTGGGCCACAAGCCCTTGAGGAACAGACTGGACCTTTCGCTATGTGAACGCAAGCGCCAATCTGAAGAGTAAACTACCGTCCTCAGAGCCCTCATGCATCCAAGGAACAGAATGCGAGCAAGGCCAGGGTCACAGGCAGCTGTTCACGAAGGGCTGCGGCAGGTGCTCACACCCACCGTTAAGAAAAGTCTTTCTGACAACCAAACTGCCTGCAAGTTGCCTTCTTCCAAGGGATGGTGCCCCAGCTCTCCCTCCAGCCTTGGTGGATGATATGGAAGCTGAATATGTCTCCATAAAAGTCCAGTGTCCCACCGCCAACAGGACACCTCTTCTGCAGCCCATGGACCAGCAAGTGATCTGCAACTTCAGGAAGCTGTACGCAAAGGTGCTTTTCACCAGGTTTTTTAATGTCACTGAAGAGACATCCATGACTCTGAAAGAGCTCTGGAAGAAACATGTCAAGGTCCTCCAGTGCATCAACCTTATTGGCAAAGCCCGGGAAGATGCCGTGTACTGGACAGCCTGGAGGAATTGGCCAGAATGTGGCAGTGAATGTGATTTTGAAGCGTCTGATGGACAGGCAGTGCAGGAGATTGTGTCCATGAACAAGAATTTTGGTCTGAACCTCGACTGTGCAGACACAGAGGAGCTTGGTGAGGATCACACAGAAGAGCTGACAATGGAAGAACTGAGCAGCAGAAGACTCTTGTTGAGGAGCATCCGCTGAGGAAGAGGAAGACAGGGAGGAGGTCAGCAGTGATGTGACAAAATCCACTGTGGAAAGATGGAACAAGCGCCAGGATTTCTTTGAGACGCACCGGCCCAACATAACTATAATGAACAGAGTGTTGAATCGGAGGAACGATAACACAGTCTCTCATTTCCTGAGAGTTAAGCAGCACGGTAAAGGAAATGACACTGGACAGATTTTTCATCAAATGGGACCCTGCAGCTAAGAGACAAGAAAAGAGGAAACTTCTGAAGGAGATCTTCCTGATGTGCTTATGGAGGGGCACTCTCCCTCCAAACAATAACCCCCTCTCCATCGGCCTCTATGTCCTCCACACCAGAAGTTGCCTCAAGCAAAGTTAGAGGTTAGTGTTCTCTCTCTCCATACTGCACTGCACTGCACTGCACTGCTTTATTTCCAAATACATATGGTTCAGATTGGATTGGAAACTTGATACAGTTTTTGAACAATCCAGTTCTCAACCAGAATTGTGGGAGAAATTATGTTTGTGAACCAATGTACCACTTTGTCTATATACTTTAGATGCTAACATAACATTCAGCTACTATTTATGTATATATGTGTATCATGTAGGTTTTTCTCTTTAATTATTATTGCCAGACCTTACACTGCCTGAAGAAAATGTTTCTAACTTGGGATTGCAAGAGTAGCTCCATTAAAGGTTGCATTCATGCAATATAGTCAGAGGATGTTTATTGAAAATTACCTATAATATAGGACATAGGGCATAAACTGAGGCTGTACATGATTTTAATATATTTCCAATTTGCAGAAGTTCGTGGTCTAGGGATAGAATCAGATATACATAAACAAGACTTCACAATATACTGAATGCTAATAGATATACAAAAGATTAAGAGTGCAGAAATAAAGTAATTTTCTGGCTAAAGGGACAAAGTGAAGCTTTGTAGAAAGGAGAGTTTACATGAAAATAATTAATTCATAGGTAGAAAAGACATGGAGGGAGAATTGTTCATCTTTCCTCTTCTGAAGAAGATAAAGGTTAGAACTCTCACTGGTAAAGGGCCTGACAATATACCGCACAACACATTAGGGTCAGTCCTGATGGCTTCCTGGAACCTGGTTCATCAAGTGAAGACTGTAGAACTGTAACAGCTTGATGTCTTCAAATACACATATTTTGGATTGAGAATATGTGACTTTGTCTGGTTTGTTTGGTTTATTTCAGAAACGTTTTTCAGTGTTTTAGAGAATAGCTTCAAACAATGAAACATCTTTTCCTGTTTCTTTAACTCCACTTCGTTTCATAATAATTGCATTATTCCTGGAAAAATCCTAAAAACGAAATCTTTTTCAAAACTGAATTAGGAATCTTTCAAACTCACTCCCTGTATTTTATGCCACTGTTTCTCTTGAGGGTAACTGGTTGCATTGTTTAATTCTTCCCCCTGTTCTCCATTGACATTATAAAAATTTGCAATATAGTATGAATTTTAGTTGATATCATGTAACTTTGTGATTTTAACCTTGTCTCTGATTATACAATATTAATTTCTCAAATATTCAAAGATTTCCAGTATACCAGTATGTTGGGGAAAATACTAGCATGGCAGGGTAATCTTTTCCCTGTGTGGTCAGACTAGAAACTCACAAGAAAACTAGTTTTGTATTAATTTACATTTGTTGCTCCTTTTTAAAATAAAAGAAATATAATAACGTGTGTAGGAAACTTGATCTGTGACTTTCAAATATGTATAGTTGAAATTTATTCAAAATGTATTCAAGATGTTTTTCCTCTCCCTGTGCTTGTCCCTCTGTCTCTTGGAGTCTGCCTTTCTCTCTCTCTGTCTCTCTCTCTCCATCTCTCTCTTTCTCTCTTTCTCTGTGTGTGTGTGTGTACACACACACACTCTCGTGGCCTTCACGGCATTACACTGCTCATTGTCCTTGAAAAGATAGATGGGTAACTTACAACTATAATTATAGATACTCACTGGTATAATGAAGAGAATTAGAAAATGTGTACACAATAGCAGTGCAGGAGAGAGGATACATAATTGGCAGCTATTAATCTAATAGAGAGAAAAAGAGACCGCTGGAATAATTAACACATGCCACACAGAGTGATCGTTTATGATAAGGATGACTGAAAAGACAGCAGCATTAGTTAGGTTTCCCCACTGGCAAAGAAAGCCAGAGTGAAAACAAAATGAATCTTTGCCTCAGACAGCAGCAATTATGTTTACTGAGCTGTGGCGAAAGTAGACTATTTATGAATTCATTTGGTAATTCTCCTTTAACTCCTGAGTTTGCTACTAAAAAAGTAGTCCTCTTAAACGGGGGTCAGCAGCATACCTCAACACTCAAATTTCATGTTTAAAAAATTTTTAGTTAAACTAGCACTGCTTATGATTTGGAAAAATGAATAGGCACATGTGTAAGAAACAGCTCAATGTTTATCAGTTTTCTCTTTTGGCTACTTCCTACTGAGATATACATTCCCCAACAAAAAATGTCACTACATTTTGGAAAATGGTTTCAGAATATGCACAAATCATGAAGTCTTCACAATTAATGGGAGTATTACCTCTATTGACATTGCACACGTGCACGCTGCTCTCTCAGGTGCATACTGTCTGGCCTCCAGGCCTTCTCTTCAAATCTGGGTGGAAGCCTCTGTGACCCAACAACCCTTGCATTCTGCATAGGTGTACACCCAGCACTACGTGAATGATGCCGAGGTCTGCCGCCAGCTGGAGCAGTAGCCAGAGCGTGGTGAACTGAATCTCAGGGAATCGACTCCCTCTGCAGTCCTTCTCACATGCAGTGCCTGCTGGCTCTCTGCTCAGTCTTTCTCCTTGAGATATTGCTGGTTCCTCACATCCCTCAAGGAATTTTTCCTATTGTTCTCTTATAAACGGCTTGACTTTCCTTTAATGCTAATCTTTTCCACAACGAAGCTCTCCTATGCTCCATCTTTGAAGCGCTCAACTTTGCCAAAGCTTACTTTCTGGTCAAACTCAAACCTTTTTAAATCATTCAGCTGCTATGCTTATCCTTTTTTCTTATATATATATTTTATTATTTTATGTAATGTAGTGTTTTAATAAAGATAATACAAAACACTGCTCTTACTTCTGGGAGAAAATAAAACAAAGTTTCATGACAAAATAATTAGAGAATAATAATGATTATTATACTGTGTATCATTATCTTAATAGAAGATAATTTGTATCATTTGTACTACTAGTTTCTTTTGTTCATTGAAAAGGAAGTTTTGTCTTTTATTTCCTTGTTTCTTTTTCATAACATTTTGGTATACTTGTTCTTGATTCTTGGTGTAGAGCTGGTTACATGTCCCCAGCAGTACCTGAGCCACAATATGAATGTCTAGACAGTCTTGAAATTTCCTCCATCAGATTAAGTAGTCTGCTGCTCTTAATCTCAGTCTCCTACAGAGTGTCAGCCTATGTGCAAAATGTAGACAAATTTTCCACCAGCGGATGACACAAATGCCCGGATTCCTACTGCTGATGGAATCTTGTTTCTCAACTGAAACTCAGAGCCTGGTCCTTACCGGCGGCGTTTCCACACACATTTTATTCTGAGCTCTGTCCAGACCCTCCCGTCGAGCTCAGTTCACATCATGCTAGTGCTGTTTCTCCAGTTAGCTCTCTAAAACTCTCCAGACTCCTCCCACCCAAACCGGTTCCAAAAGCTTCTAATCCACAGGGTAAGATAGCATCACAGCAGCAGCCCCATCTCTCTACCAAAATCTTAGTTCCTTTACTTGTTCCTGACATATAAGACCCAAAGTCCATAAATTAGAGGAGGAAAGATTTCTTTTCACTCACAGCGTATACAGGTTTCCGTCCACAGCCCACCCACCCCGAAGCAGGGCGGCAGGCCGAGGGGCGCAGTCAGGAAGCAGAAAGAGGCAGGAGCAGGAGCCAGAGAGGCACCCTCACAGGCGTGACCCCGGCGGGGGGCTTGCCTCCTTTCACCAGGCCCCACCTCCAAATCACATTTTACTATCCACTCAGCAGTGGACTTGGCCTGGACCGTCACACCCCCACGACCCAGTCTCCTTCCAAAATCCCCACCTATGTGCATGGGAGGCTTTGGGCTGCCGTCTAGATATAAACAATACTTGTAACAAAATTCTGTTGGTGAGTGGGAACTGTCATTTAATCTGCATCCTAAGCTGAAAAGGAATTGATCTATGACCCATTTCTGAATCAGTTTTGTCTGTGCCTGAGGGATCAACTGCATGAGATCAGAAATGATGGTGGCTTCAAAGTATATTTGAAACAATTTCAAATCTGCTCATGCTCTGGATGATACTCAAGGCAGTATATCCTGCGGTTGTCTGAAAAGCCTGTTTCCATTCAATACCCTATTTTGTGAAACAGGGTTTTCTGCAGTGGCAGCAAACCAAAATGTGGTTATGGAGTGGACTGGACATAAGAAACACAACTGAGACAACACTGACTCCCATCACCCCCTGACCATTTATTTTCAGGAAAAACAAGTTCAGGGTTCCCATTGACTCTGCATTGTGGTGAGTTATATAATTTTTTTCATATGTATACATTACAATGTAGTAATAGTAGCAATACAAGGCACAAGAGATGTAATGCATGTAAGTCATCCCCAAATCTTTCTTATCCCCAACCCCATCTGTGGAAATTTGTCTTCCAGAAAACTGGTGCTGGCTACCAGAAGTTGGGGACCACAGCGCCTTATCCACTGCACGTGAGAGGAAGATTTCTAGGACCATGAGGTCTGGCTTATAAATATGAACATCACCAACTTCAGTAGATATAGGTAAATTGGTTTATAAAGTTTTTTTTTTTTCCTCTTTAAACACACAATTGTAATACGCCAAAGTTTGTTATACCCCTATTGGCTAATCTTAGTACAATTTTCACACTTACATGAAAAGAATTTCAAGACCCATATTTCCAAATCGTGAGATCACTAAACTATTAAAAGAGGGAAACTATCTAGACATTTATGAAAAATTCTTAAATTTATTTAGTAGCTTGAAATAGAAATATACAACGAAATGGGGCAATCATATCTATTATATGTGAAAAATGCAGAATACTTAATACAGTTTTAAATAGTTTTTCAAATATTTACTGGGTAGTCTAAAGAAGTCCTCAAGACAAACTGCCAAATACAATAAAATATGGTGGAACTTGAATGCAAATGTCATCAAAATATGTCTATGTTCTTCGATCTTGGGAAATCAATCTTTCTCTCTTACAGCTTCCCTCACTAGAAATAGAAATTTAAATATATATCTCATTCACATTTGTAGTAATGAAGATTAAATGAGATATGCAAAGAGATTTTCTAATACATCAAAATTAAAATGTTAACCAAAATTGCTAGCATCACTTCTCTAATTGTTACCAGTAAATATTAATTCAATTGATAAATACGTTAATCCCAATTTTTAACAAAAATGAGTTTGATAAATATTATTATCATGTATTATTATCATGATCCATCATGGGATTTTATCCAGGTAAAATTGTCCATGGTCTAGAAGGCTTGGCTAAAGCAATAAAGGCTGAGAAAATAAAACTGGCGTTGGCAAGAAATTTAACATAATTGGGAGCACATCTCTATCTTCTAAGGGAACAAGCTTTTACCAAGTAAATGAGTTGTCATGTAAACTGGTATTATTTTGGCACCTGGACACTAATTCAAAAGAAAAATGGTAAGGTACCTCATATATAAGTCCTTCCTAAGCTGGAATTTTGTAAGAATCTTGGTCACCATTATTTTTTTAAATTTAATTTTATTTTAATGGTACATTTTAGTTGTACATAGTGATAACATTCATCACAGGAGATTTGTACCCGTACATGACACATCTTGTTGCTTCTTTTCTCCCATTCCCCTCCCCTCACCCCCTCCTCCCTCCTTATTTACAAAAGCTTTGTTTCCGTTTTTTCCTTCTATTTCTTATTTCTCTTGTCCCTCTGTTCCTTTCACCCTCCCACTCCCTTGTTCCCTTTCCCATTTGGACATTTTCTTCCCTTTCCCAATATAATATATTTTAGTCTTTATTTACACTTTCAGTTTCTCACACCAGAGAAACTATGCAGTATTTAACATGTGTGTCCGATTTATTTTACTTAAGTGTGGACTCAAGATGCATCCATTTACCTAGAAATATCTCAAGCTTATCATTCTTTATGGCAGAGTAGTACTCCATTGTATAAAAGAACCACATTTTCTTTATCCATTCTGCTGTATTTGGGCTGCTTCCAAGATTTAGCTATTATAAACTGTGCCTCAATAAAAAAGGGTGTGCATATATCACAGTGGTATGATGTTTTAATTCTTTTGGGAAGATACCAAGAAGGGGAATAGCTAGGTCAAATGGAATCTCTAGTCCTAGTTCCCTGAGGAATCTCCACACTGTTTTCCATAGCGGTTGCACCAGTCTACATTCCCACCAACAGTGGAGAAGGGTTCCTTTTTCTCCACAACACTTCTAGCATTTGTTATTGGCTGATTTGTTGATAATAGCCATTCTTTCTGGAGTGAGGTGGAAGCGCAGGGTTGTTTTAATTTCCATCCCTCGAATGACCAGTGATGTTGAACATTTTTTTTCATATGTCTGTTTGCTGTTTCTACTTCTTCATCTGAGAAGTGTCTATTCATTTCAGTTGCTCACTTTTGGATTGAGTCTTTAAATTTCGGGGGTCAGATTACACTTTAATTTGGGGGGTCTGATTTGGGGGATCCAATTTTTGAGTTCTTTATATAGTCAAGCTATTTAATATAAGGTTTTGTTAGTTCATTAGAATTGGAGTCTTAGCTATAAAATACTCCCCTTTAGGAAATTACAAATTCTCTTCTGAGAAAATAATTTTGTCTTATTAGAGGTAAGACACGAAATCACTTTAACGTTTAAAAAAGACATTCTCTGTGTGTGCATTTAAAGGAAAGAATGTATGTGTAGATGTTCTCACAAATTGATAGATGAATGATGATGAAATTCAAGTTACTACTGAGAACAAATAATTACCAGACTCTCATATGTTAACAGCTAGTATTTATCGAATTGTTATTGAATTCCATTTATTACTCTAATTTTTTACATAAATTATCTCACTTAAATATCATAACTATTTTAGGAGACAAAATATTATTGCTTTATCTTATTTTACATGTAGGTAAACTGAATATATAATGACTGAATATCTTGGTATGGATATTACCCAACACAGTATGCATACAAACTGAAATTTATGATACTTGTTAAATGTCATCGATATGATTATTTTTGTGATCAGTAGTGCCAGAACAAAACAATTATATGCAAAAAAGCGCAAAAACTTTATAAAAGTAGGAAATCTGTTTTAAATAAAAAAAGTACTGCTGTAAAGTATTGTGTTGTTTGAAGACAGAGTACATGTCATTTTATTATACTCCATCAATCTCTAATATAAATTTGACAGATGGTTTTTCTAAACTGCTTTCAGGTCATATGACATATCTGGACAAATTTTATTATCATATGTTTCATAATAAAAATATTTACAGAAACTGCTGCTAAGTTTTAAAGCTTGGCTTTCCAGGCACTGATGATATGTATGAAATCTATGCTGTTTGTTAAATAAAATACCCTTCACACTGTTAAAAAAAAATAGCGATAATCTATCCAGAATTTCAGTCATATTCTTTCAACCTCCAAAGTCCCTACAATTTTGGTCACATTTTAATCCTTAGTTGTACTAATCAGCAAGATTTTCATTTGAAATATTTCCCATTTAATAATAATACCAAAATGTGTCAATTCTTAGATGCTCAGGATTTGGCTGTGTAGATATTTTGAAAGTTTACCCTATACATTAATACATTTAAAAAACTTAAATTGGTGTGATCTAATTTTTGTCCATTTAATTCACTTTTTCCTGAATGAATGTTGTCTTTGACCTTTGAACTAATTATTTACCTAGTAGATGAAAATGGCACTTACTTTTATTTAAGATTTATAAAAAAACAACAGGCTCTCTTGAGGTAAAAATAAAATTGTACACATACGTGATACTAAAAAAAATCTTAAATTGGATTAGCTTGATGGGAAAATTAAATCTTTAAATAGTTTTGCAATTTTGAGAAAGAAAGAGGAAGAAAGAAAGAGAAACAGACAAATTTATTGTTTCAATTCTTACTAACCTACCAATACATGTTCAGATATTTTCACTTTGGTCAAGTAACTGGCATTAAACGGAATATAAATGATATTAACAATAGTTTTTCAAGGGTATTAGCAATGGCAAACATTATCATGGGATCAGGATTCACTTCTCTCAGAATACTATTGATAAAAATGTGCAGAATTTGTAAGAATTTTTTGTATATTTATCTTTTACGATGTAAAAGAAGAGATTGACTTACACTCTTCCCGGTCTAATATCCAATAATTATTTATGTATGTCAGAGCTGCGGGAAGGATAGGAGAGAGATTGACACAAAAAATGTTGAGAAAACAAATGGGCTAGTGAATTCATAATTACTTTCATGACTACCACAGGGCATAATGAAGAATTGCTGTGATTCTACTTTATCGAAATTTCAATGTTTTTTGCTCTCCTGAGCATTAGGGAAAAAATTATGCAAGTGCCAGTTCCTACATTTACAAATCTATACAGACTAATTAGCAATTAAATGGAAATTTTAATAAAT
Organism: Hystrix cristata; assembly: GCA_004026905.1. Lineage (NCBI taxonomy): Eukaryota > Metazoa > Chordata > Mammalia > Rodentia > Hystricidae > Hystrix > Hystrix cristata. The sequence continues at coordinate 75,714 of PVJO010006498.1, forward strand.
GCTATGAATCAAGACTAATTGTATATTCTGTCAGCTAGCTGTGATGTGCAAAATGCCATTTCATACTTTCTCTCTATTACTCTGAATAATTGAGAACAAAGTGGGTGTGAATTGCTTGACATTTCCTCAGCACTTCAAAGATGTCAAGGAAATTCACGATTCTTTTATTTACTGTGAAACTACCAATCAACTTTAGAGGTTCACAGATATGAATATGAAGTCATCCACATGATAAAGATACGTCTCATCCTGAATTATATCAGTATAAAATCAATGCATTCTTTCAGGGAACAATAATCACCCTTGAACTACATATGTATGTTCATATTATTGGTGTCTGTATTGAAATGATATGAAAATTTACTTGACCATAGTAGATTATTCACTCTCATATCATTTTATTATTTATGATATTAGGAAACGGTGACCTTATTTGATGTGCAATTAACACCATGATGTTTTTACTTTTTGTGGTTTAATAATTGTTTAAATGAAGAGCAGTGATTCATCTAAATGTTGGTAGTAGTATCCTAACAGCCACTGTAAAAGAAAATTATAAGTGTATTCTTTATTTCAAAAGTAGTTTCAGGATTTACTGTTGTATAATACATGATTGATCTAACAATAATCTTGTTTACTAGATAGAGATTTGACTCAGAATCAAAAGAGAAAAATTGAAATCCAAAACTTTCCCACTCATGCCTTCTAAAATAATGGGTAAGCTAGAAAAATATTGAAAGTGGTAATGAACTTATTGATAAAATGAGGATAACAATGTACTCTTTAAAAGTAGTACTAAGAATCCATTGAAATATTTTCTAAACAAAGTTTAAAATCTGAGTCACACAGTAACAGAGTGTTACCATGCTTGTTCTGATGCTCAGGTGCATAGAGTAACATGAAGTTAATATAGTCAAGTAAATACATGTAGCTTAGTGTGGTCTGATACAGGTAGTACATCCTACTGCATGTCATTATCCATTTCTATTCTGATTTCTACTTGGGATCATTATTTTTTGGTTAAATTTCTGATATGCTTCTCCAGAAAATAAATGCTCACCAATGTTTGATGTAGCTCTACAGTTCTATTTGCTATATTAGAAAAGATACTTTTGCATTATCCACATTTTAATGTTAAATTTATACTTGACACATGCAATATCTCACGTTATTATGTATTCTTTTATTTACATTTAATTTTCAGGCTTTTGAATGCAGACCAGATGACACATCTGGGTTTCCTAGTCATCTACCTTGAAGGTAGCAGATTCTGGGATTTCTTGGTCTCTGCAATAATATGATCCAATTTCCATAATCCTATAATAATAAATTATACATATACATATGGGCAGTGTGTCTATAGAGATGCAGATATAGATACAGATGTAAATATGGATATGTGTACATATAGATTTCTTATTAGTCTGGTTCTCTGGAGGACTTTGACCAATCAATACTTTTAAAATCATACGACAGGACACCTGAAAGACAGTTCCCTATGAACTTCACTATCTGATATGCAGATTTTGTCAAGGTCCTTCCTAGATTTTATCCATGTCAGTCTGTGACCAATATAATATGGCATCACTGAAGACGCTTCCACTAGGTTTGATATAGATCATTAGCTCTGGATGAATCAACTGCCTAATTACAAGGACATGCAAACAACTGGACACAATGATCTATGCTGCAGGGAGCCAGGAGCCACTGGCCACAGGCTGTATCAGCTTGCTGGCTCAGCTCAGTGAAATGGCTTCAGACAGCCACTCACAGCTGGCACTTGCAATTCATGAGACTCCTGGAAGCTAGAAATGCCCTTTTAGACCACTTATGAATTCTTGATTTATGGGGAAGTGTGAAGTAATAAATGTTAATTATTGACTCAACCTATCAAACTTTAAAATAATTTGATATACAATCTGGATATGTAACAGAAATCAGATTCAGTATTTAAATTTCTTTTTCATATTATTATGAAGCAATTCTTTTATAAAAATCTAAGATTCTACATAGTAAGATGCATAATTTCTTAGGTTACCTAATGGTAGAAATGATATGTGGGATTTTCTTTATTTAACAAACATGATTAAGGACTTTGGGATCGATTAATATTTTGAAACTTTTTTTTTTCATTTTGGTTTATGAAAATTGGTCTTTTCAATCAAAGTTCCCAAGGCCATGGCATTTTCCTTTGTACTCTAATTTTTTTTTTTTTTTTTTAAGAGTAGGAAATTTATTGAGAGAGAGAAAGAGAGCTCCTGAGAGACAGGAGGGGACCTGAGTGGGTTGCCAAAGAGTTCCACTCCTTAGAGGGGGTCTTATAGGGCAAAATCGTGAGGCAGGTACAATGTGCTTCAAAATTTTGGGATAAGGTGTAGGTCACCCAGGTGGGCGATCAAGACCTCCAGATCCACTCCATCCTGGAATGTCCTTGCTCTTCTTGCAGATCTGCTCTGTGACCTTCTTCCTCATTGGATCAATACTACCTAAGCAACTACACTTGTACTGTCATTTTATTGGCTCATTTCAATATACCATATATTTCATTGGTTGGCAATCTTACTACTTTGACATTATAAAAATTTACCTATTACACAATAAGCAGTACTTAATAGTCTTCTCTTAATATTTTTATTTTAGAGGGATGGAATTCTAAAGCATTATTTTAAAGACAAATGAGTAAAGACATAGAAAATTAAAATTAATTGAAAAAATGACTCTAAAATGTTTCTAAGAAAAAAACAGTATTTATTCAACTCTTCTTATATTTCTATTACACAGCCACTAATGTACTTTTCAAGTAAGCTTTTAAAAATACTGCTTTTTTTGATTTGGCTTACTTGTGATATTTGCAAAGAATAACTCGGCTTTTAGTAAATGGCAAATATTAATTGAATTAAAATTTGCACTTATTTCTTGCTGTCTGTATTTTATTTTATTTTATTTTATTTTATTTTATTTTTTTTTGGTGCTGGGACTTGAACTCAGGGCCTTGTGCATGTGAGGCAAGCACTCTAACCACTAGGCTAAATCCCCAGCCCCTGCTGTGTGTATTTTAAAATATAGCAAAATATAAATTCAAGTTTAATTTGTGTTAAAATTCTCATTAAAGAGTTCAGTTACTTTTTATCAAGCTGAATAGAAAATTTGTTACTTCTTTAAGATAAATGAACCAACTATATATACTGTTGTCCTTCATTTTAGATCATGAACTATTCTGTTATTCAAATGGAGTTTTTCACTAATAGATATTAAAAATTGCTCTGGAAATATACTTAATTTTTATTCAAATTAAATTAATGTAAAATTATTTTTTCCTAAACCTCATTGTTAAAAGGAAAATGCAAAATCAAACATAAATGAATGCTATTAAAGAATTACAGTAGAAAATTCAGTGATTGATATACTAAGCATTACTGAAGATGTAGAATCAAGGGTGCCTTAAACTTCCTGGTGACGATATGGTGAATGTAATCAATTTCCAATAAGTCTCAAAGTCCTCCAGAAATGGCAGTCTAATTCACTGTTCTTAGAGAAATTTTGACCACACCACACACACACGCACGTGTGGGCGTGCACACACACACACGCATGTGCATGTGCACAAAGAGTAATGTTTTCATAAAAAATTTTATAATATAAAAATAATGAAACAGTTCAAATATCTATCAACAAAGAATAAATAGAAATGAAATATTAAATAGCTCTAAAATATAGGTGAACTGAAATTATCAAATGTATATGACTGATTTTTGAAATCACAAGTTGAATGAAAGAACAAGTTGTGAAATGTTGCAGAGTATAATTCCATGCATTAAAACTTTCAGAACAAGCAGAACAGAATCATTGTAACACCTTGTATTATTTACAGGTTAAGCAAAGTAATCATAAACACAAGTACAAGGATTTTTAAACGTGTGGTAAGTAAAGCCATATGGGGAGAGAAAAAAAATACTCCAATGTAAAGAGCTATTTCTTATGCCGTGTATTCTACATATCGCATTTTTATCATATATATTTACAAATTGAATTGGATACACATCTATGTACATATATACTTTTTATTTCGATAAAAGTAAACATCAAGAATTTAACCAACTACTTTCTAGAATAATAAATTGTACATATTATGAAGTAGAACACAACAGTTCATTTGTAGCGGTAACTCACTATAAAGAGCCATTAATATATGCCTATATATTGATAAATAGAAATTCCATAATCCATAAATATCAAATAAGTATGACTTAAGAGAAAGTAGATATTGAAAAATAATTTAAAATGAAAATCTCAGTTCAAATTGCTTTGGTAACAGAGAAATCTATCCATCATTAAATGATTACACAGGAAACAGACATCAGAAAAATCAATACAGCATTTGGCTACATTTGACAATGACTGGTGTGGGTTGACTTGTACAGCTTCATATGAGGAGAGACTACTGGTTGAAGTGGAAAGAAGTGGAGAGGAGGCAAGAAGGTGAAAAATGGGAAAACACAGCACGGTAAAATGGATAAGAATAAGTATAAACTCAATATGTAGAAACGTAAAACAAAATTTACTTATCATAATGCCAGGCATGGTGGCACACTCCTGTAATCACAGCACTCGGGAGACTGAGGCAAGAGGATCATTGTGAGTTTGAGGACGGCTGGGTCTCCACAGCGAGTCTAAGGCTGGCCTGACCTACACAGTGCGACCTTGTCTCAACCAAACAAAATGAAACAAAAATTTATTTATTGTAGATGTTTTGTATATGTGATATTAAAATTTAATTCTAATCATGAAATGTTAATGAAAATTCACTTAAAACGTAGAGATAAAGAAGCAAATACTAAAGGATAAATATTTATCAGCACAAAAGAGATACTCAATGGCAGTTGACTCTAAAGTCAACAAATTGTCAGACTCACTAAAGTAGGTTGTGGCCTTCTGGCTCAGTAGAGCGTGAAATTATTTGTCCTGTATATTTTTCTCCATAATTCTTACTGCTTCTTAAGACAAGATCCTACATGAATATGAGTGTAACAAAACATTCACACAGGACATATATCTTTGGTTTAGGAGCATAAATCAACAATACAAGTGGAAGCTCTCTTAGGATTCATCTGCATTAAATAATGCACCGCTGTTTTTATGGTTAATATGCTATTGTAGTCACAGACCATAAAACACAGCCACACTTACCAGCAGAATTATGGTTATCTTTCCAAAACCTTGAAGTACAAATGGCATATTTGAGAAAAGTCCTTGAACCAGATCACTTCAGGCCAAAGATTTGAAAACATTTGATTTAGAAAGTGCCCCAAATGGCCTAGCATTTTAAAATTTTTAATCAAAATAGACTTCCTTATCTATTCACTCTCCATTACTCTGTGTGGTAGACCTAATATGGTCAACTTGAGCCAGAACACCCAGCTGGACTGAGTTGGTGTGATGCTGGGCGTACGAGATCCACCTGAGGGTTGTTGCTGACGCAACATAAGGCTGAGTGGGAGCCGTAGCTAGTTGGCGGGCTGTTTCCCAGGAGAAGCTCTGCTGCGGCTGGTTCTTCCGGAGGGGGCTCGGCTGTCCTCCTCGAGGAAGGAGCTCGGGGCCTTGCTGTTGTCGAGGATGGCTGCTGTTGCTTCGGAGGAGCTCTGGTTGTCATCTCTGCTGCGAGCATCGTTTCCTGGCTCCAGCCATCACGTGCAGACACAGACATACATGGGACAGTGCTGTGGGCTCCCAGCCCTCAACTGGATCTTTTGGGTCTCCAGTGCCTAGATGGACATTCGGCACCGTCTGTATTTGGCTTCTGGGTGAATACCTTAAATGTCCCCTATTAAATCTTCACTCTTATGACCACTGGCTCTGAAAACCTAACTAACACACTCTGCAACTTCAGTAGGCTGATTTGAGCATCACTGTGGAAAGAGAACAGTCGTGAAAAGTGAATACTGCAAACCCTGATTCTACATGGAGCCATCCATAAAGGCCTGCGTGGGCGAGACGGAGACAAACCGCCTCAGGCGCCTGACGTGCCTGAGACACACTGCGTGGTAACAAGACTCCTAAGCCTCTTGAGCTGCTGTGAAAGGTAAGAAATTTTTATTGTAATTGCTCAATGATGTTTATTGTACGAATTAACGGATATTAAATATATCAACTCTTCCATCTTCCTTCTTTTGCTTCTAAATTGGCAAATGTAGACATTTTGGATCAGCACTTTCTAGGGCATCCTGGTACATCTACCGGGAACACCTGTATGGTAACTAAATCTGCACATCGAGGTTTAAATTGACGAGGGCAGTTACTCCTGTTGATAGAAACTCTCTTAGTTTTACATAAGGATGCCTATATACATTAACTTAAATTAAAAAGAGCTGGGGCTCACGGCCATGAACAGGTTTTGTGTTTATTTTTAGCTTGTGTTGATTTTGGTCTGCAGGCATGTTGTGCTTCCTGACTGCCCCGTACCTGCTGGGGGGGACTGATTCGGCAGAGAAATTCGGGTGCTTAAAATTTTAACACTTTTGTCACCACAGAAAGCATCTGATCTTCCATTTTTGTGTAAAGATGTTTAAAATAGAACATGCTATAGATATGGATGGACTTTAATGGCTGTTCATTGGAGTATATCTTCCAGGATTTCCCTTTAACTGAGCTATGCGGAGTATACAAAATATTTGTCAGCTATTATGAAAAATATTGACATAAAAAGCCAAACTACAAAAAGATTTTATCGTCCATTGTTTTCCCATTACAAATCTAATTACCTGAGAAAACTGGTTCTCTTTCTTAATCTAACTCTGTTTTTAGCCAAAGCCTAGGCAGAAAATATATTCAGTTATTCTTGTTCAAAAAGAAAAGACAACTGTGATATTTTGAAATTCAATTTGGACTGAAGATAGCTTACTAACAAGCAAATTTCATGAGTTTAGTGTGTGCTTCCTTATTCCACACTGGTCTGAACACAAAACATCTCCCTCCAATAATCTTTGGCATGGTCAACCAGTCTGAGCCTGGTTCCTTTTCATTCTTGCTTTACTTGGATTTTTTTTTTTCAAGTAATTGCTGCTTTTTCATAAAGAGAATGTGCATGTGTGTCCATTTCAGTCTCTCTCTTTCATTGTGAAACCACATATTCAGTCCTAGGGGCGCTATGCTGATGACTTGATTCAATCCTTATCATGCTGTAAACTCCCCACCTCTAAACACTGTCCCTTGACTAAATTTCCACCCTATTATTACTTCAAAATAGTGATTAAACTCCAACTTGAACTTCAGAAGAGACATACCACATTCAAACAATATCAGACTTGTTTTTATTTTCCTTTTATGAAAGATACCCTGCCTTTCTCCTTTGGTTTATTCAGATATTTGTATTATTTAGAAGAATGTTCTTCATTTTTTCAAATATTAGAGCTTATAATTTTATATGTGATTATGGTTAGTGTAATAGGCCCTTTTGAAATGAATTGACACAATATACTGGTTTGAGTTCCCTGTTGCTTTGCACATCTATTAACATTTTCATAGCGTGATAGGTGTTGTGAACATTGCAGACTAACCATGTGGACTCAGATGTCACTTTTAAAGAATGTCCGGGTTCATCTTAATATGTACCAGATGAGTTTGACCACTTTGAGGTCTATTTTTAGCTTTCTGTATAAAGTCTAAATTCAGCTTTCTTTCAGGAATGCATCAGTGTTACCAGTGAGAGTTCAACCCTTTGTAGTCCTTAATCATTGCTCTGCTTCCCCACAAAGAATTCTCCATTCTTCAGAGTTGGAGCTTGGCTGTCTCTCTTTAGGGATCACTCTAAGAATTATTCTTCATACAACTACTGTGCAGTGTTTGTGCTGCACTATGTGAGGGGTCCAGTATTCAGCAAAAAGACTTATTAAAATGAGGCAACTTTTAATTTAGCATTTGGCACTCTTTCAATAATTACCTTTCTTTGTGAACTCTGTTCCACAACCGTATTAGCTTCCCCCAACCAGTTTTGTCTTTTCAGTATACCAAGGTTTATAGATTTTTTGCCTAAAAAGTCGGACTGATCTTTGGACTTTTTTTTTTTAATCATCACAATCAGGCTGTGTCTGCTATTGTGCATGTAAAAAGCATCATTACATATGTTATGTTCATTTTGCTCATTGTTTATAAGGATATATATCTAGTCTTTATTCCTTCAAGGCCCGAAAGGGAATTTTCATTAGATGGCTTTTGATGTACCCAAACAAAATAAAGAAGTTGTGAGTTTATTAGTATTTAGAATTTGGCAAAGAATCATTCATCCCCAAAACACAAAATCAAATACTTGAAGAAGTTAGATTATATTTCAAAAAGTGATTTAAAACAAATTTAGTAAGATGAAGAGTTAATGTATTTCAAGTGCAAGATTTACCTCAATTTACTGGTCTCTCACTATGAGTCCTTGTTTTAAATGTTAGGTTTCATATTAATCATAGAATGAATTTTAAATTAAATATTTCTTTATCTTTTTTAATAAGGAAATTTAAAAAATCCGAGAGATTTACAAAATCACATTTTAATATGTTTTCAACTGCATCAAAAATTTAGTGATACTACTTATGAGATTAAAAATAAATTATATCAAGAAATATGCTAAGCATTTCCACAAATGTATGTGGGCTATTAGGTGTGATAATAAATTATAAATATAATTAAATGTGTAGCTGAATGATTAAACTTGGAATCAAAGAGTAAACAGTCAATAAATATTTCTTGACTGATTTGTAGACATTGTTGTAATCTTAAATACATTAAAAAGTTTAAAATACACAGTAAAAGTAAATAAATAAATGGCAATACTGTTTTATGCTACCTCTCATAATATCAAGACAGTAGGCTTTTTTTTTCTTGAAAAGTAAGTCCAAATATAGAATTGCTTATTTTGAAGGCAAATCAATTCATTTTTATAATATATTGGTTAGAAAATGTTGGGGAAAAAACATATAGGAAATTATTCTATTTTCTTTAGATTTGTGATGATTCATTCTGAATGGAACACAGTAGAGTCTAACTTAGACTGTGAAACATAAAATATAAGTATTCATAGTTTTAAAAAATCTCTTAACTAAAGAGTTATATTTATGATAATTGAAAGAAACAGTGAATATTTTTTCCTAATTTTCATGAACTTGCCTTTTATCTTTGTCTCTTATAAAACAACGTATATGTAGCTTCCTTTTGTAACTACAAGCAAGAGTATTAACCAAATGTTTCCTTTTGTCCTCCAAAAATATAGCTACTATTTCCAAAATTTAAGGTTTGTTTTAACATTTTAAATAAGGCATCACTTTATTTATATGATAAATTAATCTAGGAATACAAGATACAGTATCAAAGACTTTGTCTCTGTTTAATCTTCCACAATGGGAAAATTTCTATTTATATTAGCTTTCATTGGAATGATCTCGCTTTTTCTTAATTTGAAGTTAGAAATAAACATTGTTAAGCTTATTGTACTACAAGAGGCAAATTTTGTCATGAAAACAATGTACACTATGCATCTGGAGAACCAAAATGTAAAATCCTAAAATAGGACACTACACAGACATAGTTCCAGAAGGTAAATTTTTGGTCATATTCTCACTTTATCATTGCCAACCAACTACTCATTTCTTGCCATATAAAGAATCTAGTTTAGCTAATACTTTAACTTGTCTTTTGTTAATAATCAGCATATTTTAATAGTATCTCCAGTCTACAACATCTATTCTCATTTATCTCATTACTAGCATATTTAATTGATGCTTTCTGAATTTTGGCCTGATGTCAGTGATAGATTTCAAGGTACTGTGAAGAAGTATAACTGGTCAGGAAATCCTTTTGCTAAAGAAAACTATGAATTATGATGATGAAAATACAAAAGAATTATAAAAGAAGGGAAACTATACTTACTTGTGGAAATTGTATCACTCATATTGAATGTAGAATTTTTTTAGAAGAGAAAAATGCATTAATTATTCCTTGAGTCATAGGTTCTAAATTATTTACTGCTTTCCAACTTTAGGGAACATTCATTCACTTGGTCCCAATAAGATCAGATAAATGAATGGCCTTAGTTGATGTCCTCAAATGCCACAAAGAACTAAATGCCCAGCTGAGAAAGAGTCTGACCAATGACAAAACACTGAGCACAGTCAGATCTCAGCCTTATGGGAAGCCACAGCATTCTGATTGTCAACTAAGCACAGAAACTACAAATTTCAGTCACGTTCTAGAAGAAAAAAACAAAAAACAAAAGACAAAAACACTAAACCCAGGCAGTTTTGTCTTGTTTAAGAGTCTCTATTTATTTATTTATTTTTTAATCATTACAGGCTAAAAATAGTGTAAAAAGAGAAAAAAGCTTTATGTAAACGGAAATGAATTCCAATTTCAGAAATAATCAAATACTGGCCATTTTATTTTATATTGGTCTGTACTATTTCTCAAACAAACTGACCTCTCTTAGTGACTCTTCATTATATTTCAATTTGTAGAAATTCAGAAAGCTGAAATAGAAAATAATGGCAGCAACAATGATATTTAGCATGTGGAGTACTCTTTATTTTTAAAAGACATACATTAATTAAGAAGGGCTGTGTGTGTGTGTGTGTGTGTGTGTGTGTGTGTGTATGTCTGCCTGAGTGTGCCATACAATTTGACATCACATTAGGATTTTTTCTCTTCGTTGCTCTTTACATCCTTGAGTATAATGAGATAAAATAACATTGGAGTATTCCTGAGAACTCCCAAGAAAATATCATCACTGTACAAGAATTCTTTTGTTTGATCTTCATAAAAATAGATGATTATCATCTATGTCATAGCTACTTAGAAATTTCTATGACAAATCATCTATTAATAAGGTTACAGGAAGAGAAAAGCCAGGGTTTTAAGATACCTTTTTTTGCATAAAAATAAAACATATTATTCTGAGTATGGCTGTACAAGAATAGCATGAAGTAAAATTTTGAATTTTGTGTCACTCTAGCTTTTTGACTAATGGACTATTTGAACATAGGCTTGCCCTTACTCTTTGGATCCTGATTTTCCTATAAGTAATCATGAGTCACTGAATGACCAGGTTTCCTGAGATTCTTTTTGAATATTATATCCATAAGAAAATCTACCTCTCTGTAAGTGTATTATATTTTAATAAATTAAAGATATCATGTTCTTAAATGCCCATATTTTCAAAACTGCATAGCTTCAAGAGAACTTTATGTATAAGAAAGTATTCAAAGTTATTCTAAATGAGTAACTTAATCAAAAAGCATAATCTGTAGATGTCTTTTAAAATACTTTTTAAACTTGTAATGGTACAGGTACATTTAATATATTTCAGATGCACATTCTAGAATACATTATGATAATTTTAATGTCACAATTGATTCTGGGACACAAATTTAGTTTTCAGTCAACGTCTTTCTGAAAGTAATTCCTGGAAATTCCTGGAGCGTGGCCAAGGAAATACTCTGTCTCTTTTTCTTGTACATTGTAAAAAGTTCACAGGATTCAAAATCATAAATATCCAAAGGAACAATCTCATTTTATCTCATTCTAATATGTTGATTTTCTTTTTTTTTTTTTTTTTTTTTTTTTTTTTTTTTTTTTTTTTTTTTTTTTTTTTTTTTTTTTTTTTTTTTTGTGGTGCCGGGGATCGAACTTAGGCCCTTGTGCTTGCAAGGCAAGCACTCTAATCACTGAGCTAAATCCCCAGCCCCTTGATTTTCATATTTAGAAAAGCACAGCAATTTTTTTTTTTTTAAAGAATGGGGGGGGTGGAGAGACTGCATTGCTATCCATGTTGGCAGAGGCTGAAAAAGGTTATTTCATGTTTTCCAAGTGCATAATTTTTCAAGAAGATATAAGTCATGAATTAGAATTCTAAGCATTTAATAGCGCAGCTTTAAAATATATAGACTATATAGACCAGAGTTTGCTGTAAATATAATGTTTTAAATCTGTAGCAATATTATGAATCATAGATAATAGATAAATTGGAAACAGTGATGGACTTTCCTGAATTTGCTAGCACATTACAGGAAGAAAAAATTAGATCAAAATAGATATCTCAGAGCTGTGGTTGTAGCTTGACTTACCTAATATGGTCAAGGCTCTGAGTTCAATCCCCAGGACTGGAAAAAAAAAAAAAAAGCGAATTAGGTTTCTTCAACCAAATGCTGCCATTTGTGATTACCAAATATGAATAGGTCTAAAATAAATTTCCCTATCTGGATACCAGGTTGTCTGGTTGATACAAATCAATATTCTCAGACTTAGGAGCTATCCAACGGAGAACAGATGCATCATCTTCCTATTCCTTGTTATATGTCAGAAGTGTAGATAAGCTAATGATACTTTTATTGGTTTTAGTTACATTTTCACAGTTGTGACAGGACATTTCTGTAGACTACTGATAATGGTTTCATCTCAGAATTCTTTCTTATATGTCCTTATCATTTGCGTGGAAACTCAGAAAACACGATTCTTGGAAGAAAGCATTATGAGCCAAGCATCGAATGTGTTTGGATATCGTGTTACATTTCACTAAGTGCAATTAATAGATTTGAAGATTTTTTTTAGCCAACCAGTTTAGAGTGAGTTTTACCATTTTGGGAAGAAAAGAAAATGAAAAAAAATGATAAATAAATGAATAAATAAATAATTTATATAGTAAGAGTGTGAAAATAGTCTTGCAAACTACATCCTTAATTTTATTCTATAGACTCAATTATTCTTTTATTCAGCACTGCATATTGCCTATGAATGGATTTGTTTCTGCATACCAACTAATTGTTATCTCACATTTATCTGTATTTTTTTGTGGTTACACATGCCCCATATGTGAGTTAGTAGAAATGGGAAGCAGTAATTAATCCTCTTACTAATGTACTAACAGGCTCACAGACAATAACATACTTATCGATAAGTCCAATTATTTCACATGCCTTTGACCACCATCCTTCATATACTACCTCAGCAAAATACCCTGCTACCATTTGCATTTGGAAAGAAATCGTGCACATTTCGTAGTTGATGTGGAGGAGAGAGTATCTACTAAGTTTATAAATGTTGGAACTGGTTGTTCACTTTTCTCACAATTCTGCTTTGATAAGTTCATCTTCTTCCTAGGGTAAGATTCACAACCTTCTTTATATTATTTGTTAACTTGTAATCATTATAGGTG
>PVJO010006499.1:0-88897 GCA_004026905.1 Hystrix cristata
CTTCGGACCATTGTCCTGGGAGTCTCAGAGGAGCCCGGGCCCGGCAGGTTACAGGACCCAGTATGGGACCCAGTATGGTGAGGAGGGAGCTGCTCTGGCTGTGACGAGTGTGGTCCACCAGTGTGGATGTGAAAGGGTGCAGGAGAAACCCAGGAGCACACAGGAGATGTCTGAGCAGATCTTCACCCATTTGGGAACCTAGATCCACTCCTGCAACAGGGTTAGGGAGCAGGATCCTCGGAGCAACCTCCAAACAGTGCAGGAAAAGAGAAAAGTAGTTGGACTTTGGAACCAGATATTTGGTCACATCGAGGCTCTCTTGCTCACTGCTGGGACCTGGAGAACACCATCTATACTCTCTGTCTGTTTTAGACATTCAAAGGCAAGAGGATTCCTTGCAGGATTGTGTAGGTACTCAAAGTATTCTAGGTGTTCTTTGATTGTTCCACAGCCAGCCAAAGCCCCACGGAATAGAAATCCTCAGCGCCTCTCGCACAGCAATGCCTGGAGATCGAGAGCAGAGGAAGTGAAGTACACACGTGTGTCTCTAACCCCAGATGCACCAGATGGTGCTGTAATTCAATGCACAGGACTCTCCCTTTCCAACTGATCTGGGAATTCTTTACATTTTTAAAACTTGCAAATCTGTATCCTGAGACCCACCATTTGTCTGACATAATGCAGATGTTCACTAACTGTTTGGTGTAAATGCTCAAATAAACCAAAGAAGCCACAGTGAAATCTGAACCGAGTAGTTCTGCACCAGCTTGGATTCCACAAAGAACATTCTCAACTTTGCCCTTTGGAAGAACAAACAGGGCTCTCGTACTGATCGGCTTACTAAACGGATCTCTCTCCCGTGAAGCACATGTTTGCTGTCTCCCACTTCACTTTGCATTTACTTATTCATAACCCATAAAATGCTGCTAGCTGGGAACATTTGAGTTTCCTCACTACGTTCCCCAAAGTGGGAGGTTGCTTTCCTCTCATGTAGCCTTTTTTTTTTCAGTGTCTAAAAATCTCTGGCTTCAAAAATCACTTGTAGAAGCAAATCACTGAGTTGGAAATCAGCCACCATTAGCAGAAAGTCTCTCAGCCCCTCAAGCACCCCTGAGAACCACGTGATCTCACAGCAGCTGGCTGAGAAATGGGGTCCGCAGACAGTCCACCGGACAATGCTGACCACCTCCTCCTGACGCAGATGGGAGAGAAGAAAAGGGGCAATACCCTTCCCAGCCCCCTCGATATGAGGAGAATTCAAATACTTTATTTACAACTGATTTTGTTACTCATCTTACTCCCTAAACCCACAGTGTGTCCTGTTTTTTAATCATACTTTCTACCTACATTCCCTTTCTGATTGCCCTGACCAGAGACCAGAAGGGATCTTAGAATCTTCCCTCTTCTTCTCTGCCCTGGCCATTTCATCATCTAGAATTAACTGTTATGTGTCGCAATGCATAGCTGACCACTTAGCTGCCCTGTCTCTCGGGTGTCCCACGGCCCTGCAACCTGTGGTCACTCTGTCCTGTCCAGGCAGTCAAGGGAACAGCTAATGATCTGAGTTCAGGAGTGCCCCACCTGTTCTTCATTTCCCTTCCGCTGTACACTCCTCAGGCCGACTATGGAAACAGCCCTCAGGAGAGTCTCCCTGTCTTCTGTTTGTCCACTCTGACTGGCACTCATATTGATCCTGATGAGTCGTCTTCTAGAAACTACCTAGAAACCACCAAGCCTTCCTCTGCCCTACAGATAAGTCCTAAATTTCTTAAAATGCACTAGAACTTTCATAAAACTAGTTATAACTTGTTCTCCGCTCACTTACTCCTGGTATGCACAGGTATGTACCAGTGCTGTCATGCTTTATTCAGAGTCTGCTCTCACTATCATAGAACATCGGAGACCAGGTAATCTGTGAAGCAAGAGGCTTACTTAGCTCATGGTTCTGGAGCCTGAGAAGCTCCAGAGCACTGTGCTGGCAGCTGCTCAGCACCTGGCTGAGGAGGGCCTTCCTGCTGAGCTCATGCACAGCAGAGGACATCACGTGGCAAGACAGCACAGGTATGCAGAGAGCTCGCCTTTACAGAGCAACCAAACCCTCAGTATCCCACTTACCCATCGACCCACAAGGGGGTAATTCCATGCACAAGAGGCGTGCTGCACAATGCTTCATCTCTCAGAGGTCTCACCTCCAAATATCATTAACACGCATTTCCAACACACAAGACTTGGAGGTCACCTTATAGCCATTCCGATATTCTCCTGTGCACCACTCTTTACCCTGGCTGGCTCCTTGGCTCATGTCTCAAGGCCCCAAACAAATACCTTCTCCTGTTTTGTTTCATTTGTAATCTGTATGCCACTTGCAAGATGAGAAGCCACTATGCAAACCAGACTATTTAATTTCAAATCTCGTATTCTCTGTACTGTTCCACAATTATCTCTAAGCGGTGGTTTTGGTAGCAAAAAGTGTAATTCATAAAGAAAATTACTTTTTTCTAAAGATGTATTCGCTGGGAAGAAAAGCGTTGCTCAGACTGGTAAACGCCATATTAGGATGAAATTCTTATACTGGGAGGGAAGCACTTATAACTACTTAGCTTAAAAGGTGTAATAGTAACTAGTGTTGTGGGTGTTCAAGAATGGAGGAAAACAAGCCACGGGGCATTTGCCTTTGCTCAAGGTGTGTTTGCTTTTGCTTTACAGCTCAGCCCCATGCACTTTGGAATCGAAGGACTGATGGTTCAGCTCATCGCCAAGCAGGCAACTCCTGCCTCTTGTCCCAAAGGAGCGGTGAGTCCAGCGGCAGAGACACAGAGTGACTCAACCTGCCTCTCTTCCTGTGGTTTCTTCTGTTGACCCTCATCAACAGTGTGTTGTTGGGTGACACCCACCTGCTGCTGAACACAGCGCGGCCGGTCTTGTTTGGAAGATTTGGCAGCTCCCACAATGTAACTAAAGCATGTCAAATTATGTCAAATACTGTTAAAAACAAAGGAAAGAAGGGGCTATGAATAAAAATTCAGCACTAAAGAGGAGACAAAGAACGCTTCAGATATTTCAACATAAATCATTTATGGTACCTGTAAACCATACGGATGTTTATTCTTTTAAAAAACTTGTACATACTGTGTTTACATCTAGCTTAAAATTTCAATTTTTTACTCTAATTCATGGTCTGAACATATGCCGTGGCTCATAAAATATTTATTATATGAACACACAGTACTCTTGCAGAAATGAATAAACATTTGGTTCAGATCCAGTTAATCTAAGCAATTTTCTTGCCCTGTATGAAAATCAAATCAAAATGAATCGAAGACCTAGATTCAACATCAGAACATTGGAACTGCTGAAAAGCAACACAAGGGAAACCCTTGGAGCCTTGGGTGCTAGTAGACTTCCTCAACAGGACTCCGAAGCACAGGAAGTAATATTGAAAATCAACAAATGGGGCTATGTCAAATTAAAAAGCGTCTGCATAGCAAAGAAAATAAATAGCAGAGTGCAGAGACAACACACCAAATGGGAGAATTTTTTTTCTAGCTGTTCTTCTGATAGAAGATTAATATCTAGAATACATAAGGAATTTTTAAAAATTATGTCCCATAAAATAAAGAATACAATAAATAAGCAGGCAAATGAACTGAATAGATACTACCCAAAAGAAGAAAGTCAGCTGGCCAGAAGTGTGTGAAAAGAGTTCAACATCTCTAGCTATCAGAGAAACGGAATCACATTGAGTTTTTCTTACTCCAGTCAGAACAGCCATTGTCAAAGATACAAAAATAAAACAAACAAAAAAAATGAATATTGGCAGGAAAAAAAATCATTGTTGGTGGAGATGTAAACTAGTACAAGCACTATGGAAGTGTGGAGATTCCTCAAAAAGCTAAACATAGAAATACCATTTGACCCAGCTAGGCCACTACTGGGCATATTCCTGAAAGAACTGAGGAAACTACACTGTGTCTACACACGCATACCCAGGTTTATAGCAGCACAGTTCACAATAGCTAAGCTGTAGAAAGAGCCTAGACGCCGGTCAACAGATGAATGGGTATATACAATTTGCTATATATGAACAACGGAATATTACTCAACCACAAAGAATGAAATCATGTCATTTGCAGGTAAATGGACAGAAGTAAAAACCGTCATGTTGAATAAAATTAGCCTGGCTCAAGAAGTTAAATATTGCATGTTTAACCTTGTATAAGATACCAAATAAATAAATAAATGGGCAAGAAGCCAGAAGGTAAGCTACTGGGGATGGGGAAGGGCAGAAGTGGGAAGGGGAAGAAAAGGGGAGGGGCAATGACTTTGAAAATGGTTAAGATGTGTCAAATGCACGGACCAACTTGCAAACTAAACCCTATTACTGTAATATTAACATGCACTAAAAAATAAAGTAAAACCGTGAATGGGGCTTCCTTGGGGAAGTCAGGACTTAGTGACTTGTGCTTCATGAGTACAGAAGGGACAGTCAGAACTGTGTAGCTGCCGTCCCTGCCTACTCAACAGACACCACTCTAACCAAGTCATCGAACTTGCCATCTCTGATACTGTACCAACTCTTGGTATACGAAGAGCAGCGTTCTTCACCACTGTGGGACTCCTCGCAAAAGGCACAGCGCTGGTAAAATCATGAGTAAACCTCACAAACCCCATTGAGAGAAATTCTACCACACACATGACCGGCACTCTGCAAAGGTGAAAATGTCATGAAAAGCAAGTTTGAGAAGCTGTCAAATTGGAGAAGACTGTGGAGATACGGAAATTGAATGATTATCCCTCTGTGTAGACAGTAGGTCGCTGTGCATGTGGCCGAGGGTGACAACATAAAATCCCCCTTCCAGCACATGTGTTTCCACCGCACTTTACCCAGCTCAGTGCTTGGTACTTATCATTTTTCCCTCAGTCATTCTGATTCAGTCATCCATTCATTTGCTCACATTAGTGTTAGACAAATGATGAGAATCTTTGAATAGTGAAACATGTTCCAGAAGCATGACAAATTCGACTCTAAGTCTCTCTCAGGATGCAAATCCCAGTTGAATGCACAAAATTCTACTTTTGAAAGCAATAACCATATCAAAGATATGGACTCCACCCAGTTCTGGTCACATTGCACATCTGTACCTCAACATTCTCTTCCAGAATGGATTCATGCATATGGCAGATAGCTATCCTGGCTGGGAGAACTTTGAGTAACACAAGTGTTGCATAATCATGTTATTTGCTCCTCTTGACAGCAGAATTTACAATACTTAGTTTAATGAGAAATTGAATGGAAGCTGTGTTTGGAAAATTAATCCATTTTATTAATATATGGCACCGGTACTGGCCATCTCTGGCAAGGTTTGTACCTATAAACCACAGGACTATGAATATCAATTACAGTGAAAAACAATGAGACATGTATTATTTCCCTAAGAAAATTACTTTTAAAAATATTCATTCTGACATTCTCAAGATTAATTACACAATTATGCAATCCAAAGTGTAATCAGTAAAATTCTAAGCAGCAGCAAAAAAAGCAAACATTCACATTTACTAAAAACTCAAAGGCCTCACTTCTGATGAAACTTGCTTTGCAAAGTCATTGAGGTTTCGAAAATATAGCTTCGCAATAAAAGTGTTTATCAATCTTCTACCTAGTGAAGGCTAGAGATTGGGGGTAATGTAATAGCTGCGAAGAAATACTGATGAGAACATTGCAAAAGACCTGAGAGGAAATAAAGACTGAATATCGAAAAGAAACAAGATTAGTCACCGAAGGGAGACTGAGCAGGCAGATTTAAGATGAAACACATTTCTGGGAATGGTTTTACATTGCTTAATGAAAGTGCTACTTTCAAAGGTGGACGGACATTAAGGTAAATGAACTGGCATAGAAATCGTAGGTGAGAAATTAACTCAGAGCTTGAGTAGTTGCCCACTCAGTCACGACAGTACTGAAAATCCGGGCCATAAAGTTGTAAAATGCACACAGATCAGTTTTATCTTGATGTCCGTGGACCCCTGTGATCCCCGCGTCAGCCCAAAGAGCACCCATCTGTTCTCCAGGGACGAAGGTCACTGCGTCACACTGGAGCCAGTCACAGCCAGGCAGCTGGACTGTCAGAAAGGCCTCTACTGTATTAAGCAGAATCAAAACCAATTGCTCTTTTTAATCACTGGTCTTGTTCCAGCCCTTGATACCACTGCAAACAATGCTTTGCCCAAGACCTCTCTGCCAATATTTGAGAACAGTTATGCTGCCCCCTCTTTGCTTTCGGGCATCTATTCTCTGGACTAAATAACCACAATATCCCACTTGAATATGTGGTTTGTTTTTTAAACTTATTCTCCATGAATCTAAAATTTTTAGAGTGCAAAGAATGGCTCTGTCCTATTCGTCTAGGAAACACCAAACCTGTTTTCGGCATACAGCAAGTCTTCAGTCCATGTTGTTCACACGACTAGTTCCATATCCTTCCAGTAACCTGGTCCCTCTCCTGCGATTTTGCCCTTCATAAAATTGGGCTGAGAGGTATTGCTCTGTCTACACTTCAATGACGGGCTTTGGTGACATGTCCGTAGAGCACATGGGCTCATGCAGTTTCACGGAGGAGATGTGGAAGAGGCCAAAGGGTCTGGGGAGGAGCAGCTCACCTTCAAACAAATCAGAATAGTGCCTCTTTCCCAGGGGAGTCAGGACAGAGGAGGGCCTAGTGGAGCTCAGTAAGCCCTATAAGGACACCGTAACACTCTTCCCGTGTGCATAATTTCTTGCCATGTTTTCCCACAGGAGTAAACCCTTTGAACCAGGTTTCTGAAGATTTATCATTTGGGGCAGCAAAAAAGGAAGAGGCAGAGGACTATATTCCACGCTGCATGCTCATCTAAGACAGGCAAAAATCGCCTAGTCAGAAATATAGGAGGTCAAGTCGATTATAAAAATGGGGGAGAGGTGCCCCCCCAGGCCCGAGCTAGGAGGTCACAGAAGACTCCCTAGTGTTTGACAAAAGAAACACAACATGAGAATGTGTCACATTACACTGTCATTACACATACGTGGACAGGCAGCACGGATCAGTTTAACACGGCCATGGTCATGACCTCCCTGACGGCTAGTGGAAAATGGTGCCCGAAGCATTCCAGGACACATTGTTAGCCTCCCTCTTGGCTGACGTGTCTCACAGGGAGCTGCTCCCTCTTCCTAAACTTCCTTCTCTGTCCCTAATGGTAAAAAGGCTGCCCTGTGCCAGGACCAGTCACAGAGGCCTCAAAGATGCTTCTCCTGGTGCAAGGCCCAAAGCTCCACAGGACATTGGTCTGTTCTTTGCCTTCTCACCCCTTATACATGTTAAGAACCCGAAGTAGACACATACTTCTGTCCTACACTTCAGCCATTCCTAGAACAGAGAACACTAATCAGCTATTAGCTTTTAACACAACTTTTTAAAGATTATGGAACTGGTTAGAGTACAATGGCAGTCACAGGAGCCCACAGCACATTGTAAACATTGGGCATAAACAGTTTGAGTATTGCAAGACAAAGATGACTTCACTTACAAATTTTGTATTGGGCCCACAGTAGGGTGTTTAGCAGACAATGATTTGATGAATGCCGCCTGCCATCCAGTTTAGATCAAAGTCTTGGGCATCTGGATAAAGCTATACTTGGCCTGAAAATGATGCAGAGAGTGTAAAAGTACCCAAAATATTTTACTCATTCACATCTGTTATTTTAGAAGCAGAAACAGGGAAGAAGTGAAAAGATAAGCTGTTAGTGTGGAGACTGCATTGGCTGAAGGCTTCCCTGGCAAGATATTTTACACATAGCTTCCCTAAGTACATCGACTTGCTCCACATAATTCTTATATGATCCACATCTCTAGGCAATCCAG
Source organism: Hystrix cristata (assembly GCA_004026905.1). Lineage (NCBI taxonomy): Eukaryota > Metazoa > Chordata > Mammalia > Rodentia > Hystricidae > Hystrix > Hystrix cristata. The sequence continues at coordinate 7,896 of PVJO010006499.1, forward strand.
AGTACCAAACATTCTGATATAAAGATGGCCCTGGGAGAAATATCCTTGGAAGTCTCTCTCGCGTTGTAACCATGCGTCATAGCTCTGCCAAGAGTCGATGTGGCCTGACAGTGAAAAGCTATGCTCAGGGTTGTGAGAACACTCTCCCCGCATGGCTGCCCATCTCTCTTGTGTGCTTCTCCAGAACTAAACTAAATCATCAAACGGGAACTCGGGAGGCTGAACATGTGATTAGGTAGCTTCAGAATACCAACAGGAAGTCAAACGCGGACGACGGGGATGGCCGTGACTGATCTAGAAGATCTATGTCCCGGGAGTTAGAGCTTCCAGGATCCTTTTGAGCCTGAGGCACTGTGAAGGGAAGGAAACTGGACAGGGGCTGGGAAACGAGTTTCTGAAATTCTGTGTCTCGGCTCTGACATGAACGAGTCTGTGACACGGGAAAGTCAACTCATTCCCAAAAAGTGGAGACTATGTTTCCTTTAATCACTCAGCCTTCGTGAAGGTCAAGCAAGAACGTGAATGAACGTATTGAACATGCTGCATAACAGAAAAAGATGACCTTGTCCTTATTCTAAGTAGAGACATCGACTTGCTATATTTATGAATCAATCACAAACACCTAAAGATGAAGATGGAAGAACAGGAGGGAAGTTCAGTCCCAATATTGCTGCAGGAAATTGTTGTAGCACATGAGCTTTCAATAGACAGACTTGAACTGGTATTCTGTTCCTCTTATTCAACCTGCAAGGTATTTATTTCCCTTCTGTCTCTTAAAATCAAATTGAGACCATATAAATCAGACCAGATTCTCTTGCAGTGAAGGCTGGTCTAAGTCTATTTGCGTGATGTCTTGTGGGATATTTCTCCTAAATGCCTTTACATACAATAACTCTCTGCAGAATGAAGTGTGTGGTATGCAGAGCAAGGGTTATTACTCTTATTCCACACATAAGGAACAATGACACTCATTTTGTTTATTTTTATTAGTACAAATTTGCAGTGCATAACGTTTACATTCCTCATTTAAATCAATTAATATTAACTATTCCAGTATCTTCTAGGTATCCAGCACGCCTAGGTGTTACTGGACATAAAAGAAGTACAACCATGCCTGTTTGTCACAGTCTTCTTGGAAGGACAAGAAGCTGAATGTGCCATATAGCAGGAGACTTTCTGTACGGGTCAGGAGGGACACACGTCTCGCAGAACACAGTCCTGAGGGCCGGAAATGAGTAGGACACGGACACCGACCTCCTAACTGTAAGCCAGTGCCCTTCCCACTGCTCCACAGACCTTAGCCGGAGGGTGTCCTTAGCAGGTGACTTTAGTGCTTTTATCTTTTGCTTCTTCTTTCCTCTTTCTCTTTTCTTTTCTTGTATACAGAAGAGATGTCCTTTCACAAGAGAAGAGATCTGGAAGGAAAAAATGGAAACGAAGCTTCTGTAAATAAGGAGGAAGGAGGGGGTGAAGGGAGGGGAGGGGAACGCGAAAAAAGAAGCAACAAGATATATCATGTACAGGTACAAATCTCCTATGATGAATGTTATCACTATATACATCTAAAATGTACCATTAAAATAAAATTAAATTTTAAAAAATAGAAGAGATCTCTTGTAGTTTATAAGACTGGATAACCTGAAGAGTAAGGCTGCATCGCTAGCAGTAGAAAAGCGCAAAATTCAAATTTTTATTGGAATCAGTATTACTGATCGTCAGTCTCAGACAAGGATATGACAGAGGACTTCAAGATGAATGGTGTTTTCTATAAGCAAACAAGCGTTAGGGAGGTTCACATTCAGGACAGCAGGCGGGTGCATTCAGAAGTTAGGTTTGCGACTGCTGCTAAATGGGAAAGCAAAGGCTTTGGCCGTTGCTCATTCTCAGTATCTGCGCAGGCCTAGACATGGCCACATACGGGCTTCGTGTGCTATGTGAAAGCCATTGTTGAGTTTCATAACGGCTCCTGCACCACTCTTTCAAAGGCGTTGATTAGGCGTATTAATCATTGCTGTGTTTGCTTGGGGGCTTTCAGGTGTGATTATTTTGATGACCCTAACTTTGAGTCAGCTCCCTTGGTATCACCTTACTATTAGACATATTTTTATCCATCCCAAAATACATCGTCCTTTATTCTCTGAGTAAATCCAGGAAGTTTAACTCAGGTTATTTTCCTTTTTGTTTAGAAAAGTACCCAATCATGGAGACGAGAAACTCCTGGATTACCACCAAAGACATGACAACCGCCAGCATCCCGGAAATCGCCCTGCCCTGACTGCCGGTTAAGGAAAACAGACAGACTGCCCTGGACCCGGCTCATAATTTCTCAGCCTTAGGAAACAACTTAAATGTTCAGGCTCATTTTGAGGAGAAAATAAAATTAGAGATAGATAGGTAGATAGATAGATAGATAGATAGAGAGATAGATAGATAGTAGACAGATAATAAAGCAAAGTAGTTTAAATAACTAAATATATCTGGTAAGAGGCCACTGTTCCCAGCAAGTTCTTTCCTCCATTTGCTATAAAAATGCACTTGTCTTCTTTTTGAATTTGGGCAAATTGCATGATTATTTTTGGTTATGCAGATGCAACCTTTTCTATTTTTGCATATTTCTTCTTCTGTGTGATTTGAAATCACAACTAAGACCAAGTCTCTTATTAATAATATCATCCTTGAGAAAATACTTCAAGTTTTCCCTTCCTCATTCATCAACATAACATCAATTGGCAGCTTATATACATATCATGTACGTGTTTAGACACACACACGTACACACACGCACACACATACACACATCATGGATCGTGAGAAAACATGAGCACCATACACATTTCTGGCAAGGTTCAATAAGACTGTGTAGTGGGTTGCCCAACGCATGTTGGTCTTTCTCCTTTTCAGGTCTGAAACCCGCAGTAATTCCCCAACTGAACATATAAAATATCTCCACAGGTAATTTTGTGCTATTGTAGCTACAGTCTACTACCAAATCAGCAATTGCGTCGTCATGAATGGAAATCACTGAATGTTCAACATTGTCACTAATGTTTGCAGAATTGTATGCAAAGAAAAACACGTGGTTAAAATGATAATTCATTGCATATATTTTCTCATATATCCAACTCACAACTTCTTAACAAGATCAATCCAAAGTCAGTTTAATGTGATTCCATTTTATTAAAAGCTTATTTTAAATAATACTGAGGAGAGACAATTTACCACGCTCTACAGCAATTACAGTGCCGAATGTCTCATAATTAGAAGTATTCATTTTTTACTGATCCCCAAAGCATTACAGTAAGTCTTTGTTAGGATCTCTGGGGGCATATTAGCTCAATTTATGCTCATGAGGTAATCCAGACATGATATTTTTGCTAAAATTCATAGTTAGGATTAGTGATAAGGACATCAGCAAGACAGGTGCAGAAGATAAAACGTGAATTTATGACTGGAGGATTTTAAAAGGGTTACATATTTTTACCCTGTGTGACAAAAAAAAGCGACAGAGACAGAGACAAGAAGCAAACTAGAGAATTAGTAGATACAATGACTCAGAGCCAGCTCCTAGTATGTACTTTTTAGTCTTATCTTCTCATACGGCCTGAGTTCATCAGTATCTCCTAGGTGTGATTTCACCTAGAATTTGGTAAATTATTCTACAATATGCTTATTCCTGGTTTTTTTAATAAATTGAATGTATTTATCTCCTCTCACTGGATTGCTACCATCTCCAGGACAGATGAAATGTCCTATTTTTCCTCTGCCTAGACCTCAACATGTAAACATAGCAGGTGCTGGGCATTGGTAGAATGAGGGCACAGAGCAGCCTATGGAGGGTGAAGCCAGAGTGAAGAGGCAGCCGCATTCCCAGCCCGCCCCCAACATGGACACCGTGTGCTGCTCCTACCGAGAGGGAGCTCAGATGTGTGCCTTCTCTGGCCGTCTTAGTTCCCGTATGATCAGGACTAAACACTAATATGCTGATCAAGTCTTTCTATCCAAATTCTTCAATAAATTTCAAAAAAATTTATGAGATGGAAAAATTGTGTTTAAAATAAATAATCTATAAGCAGAAAGACTAGGACCTAGATGATATCCACATTTGTCCACCTGACATAGCTGTTTTCTTGGAGACAATCCAAAGTGTTTTTCAGTTTTTCTGCAACTCCTAAGACTTCCTGGATTAACAATATCAGTGTTGAATGAATTTCTAGTTATTAATTTATATCTGGGATAAATACATTTTTTCTTCTTTGGATATTTGTCTCAAATCTTTCTGTTTGCAAGAAATCTCTGGTTGTGTTTTCACTTTTGGTATATTGAAATTAATATTTGTATATAATGTACTACTTTATATGAAGAAATACAATATTATGTATATATATAGATATAGTAACAAACTCAAACACCAAAGAGAATAAAAGTTAAAATACTTTAGTATATTAATGTATGCCAAATCTTACTACTTTATTCATGACAAGATAAATAGAACTGATAAAAGATTATGAGTCACTCAAGAAAAGAGTAGCAATTATAGAAACAAAGCGTGAATTATGATTCCACTTTTTAAATGGAAAAAAGGTGTATTTGAGAAATAAATATTTTTATAGAAAGACCAGAACCCTTATAATTAAAATTGTTTTTTCTTCATTTCTTTTCCCAGCCTGACACTCTGTAGGTAGATGAGTTGATTACTGCTAACTGCAAGATTTCCTTGCTGCTCGTCACTTGAACATCTACCCTTGTAATTGTATTGTAGGAACCACGGCCCACATGGAGTTTGAAAAAAATCCCATGTGCATCCAGAGACTGTAATTCTGATGAGATACATAAGAAAACGAAATGAAGTTACATTCTTAATTTCTTGTTCTATATTCGAATGGTCACTTTCTAAAAGAACCTACAGAAATTATGTCCCTGTGTATCATTCCTGTTCTACATATGGTGGAAATGTTGTGGAAAGACATCAATTTTAGAGCAAGTACAGGTCTTTTTACCCCAGTTCTAGGGATTGAATCAGTACTGAGCTACATATCACCCCTTTCAAATTCTTTTTATTTTGAGACAGAGTCTCACTAAGTTGCCTAGGCTAACCTCAAACTCGTGACCTCCCTGCCTCAGCCTCCCCAGTAATTGGAATTACAGACCCATGCCACCAGGCCCAGCTTTGCACAGAGTTTTGTTACTCATGAGGGTCTAGAAATGTCTTGTGTGTGTCACATTCTGTTTCCTATAAACTTGCATTGGCCTCTCTCGGCTCTGTGCGTCTCACAGAAACATTCCTCAGAGACAGAGGCAAGCAGCTGTAAACTAGAGTGGATGGGTGTGCAGGGCAGCATCCGCTTAGAATGACTCGGCAGAATGTTTATTGTGATCACAAGAAGCCATGGAGGAGACTTTCCCGAGCTTCTAGCAGCTGACAATGTTCGTGCATTGGAAGAGATGACAGTTTAATGTCCTCAACTCACAATGGAAGATGCGGATTGGAGCCAGCTTACTGTGCCTTCTAATGAGTGGAACAGCTGTTGCTATTCTGGAAGCAAAGGAAATCTGAGCCTACAGATAAGAAAAACGTAGTTTTTTAAAAACACTTCTGGAAGCTTGAAAGACTGAATTGCTACTGTAGGGGCTGATAAAGGAACGTAAACAGAAACGCAGGGCAAAGCACAGCTGACCAACATTACAAGATACTTGAGCAATAAATTCTTCTATAGTAAGACTAGGACCCTCGTAATTACAATTCGTTTTTGTCCTTTCTTTTCCCAGCATGTCATCTGTGGCTGATGACTGTAAAATCATCACACACTTACCTGTGTACCGACCTAAGAAAACATACCCTCCGGGAGCCTTATGAAAGTGTTACTCACATTTACAGTGTGCTGACCTCATCCCTGTCTCAGAAACAAATGCTAAGTCCCGGACTGGCCTCGCCCATCCCAACCCGCTGAGCAGCTTTACCCCTGTGCGTTTGGATGCATCTCATAGTCACCAGGGCCCCTAGCGGGACGGCCTGTCCTGCGGCTCACCTTGCTTTTGAGATAGCTCTTCTGCTTCGACCACATTTGCCACACTTAGAATACTCTTTCGGTTAGCACCGTACCAACATTCACTCCTGCACTGTCCACTAACCGCTCCACTTAATAGGAGGCGGATAGGGGAGGGGAGGGGAGAGGGAAGGGGAGGGGGAGGAAGGTGAGAGCTCTTTGCCCTGGGTCATGCTCAAGACACTCTACAAGTATAATACCTAAAATTGTTATTGAAACCATCTCCAAACACCACCTTATCTTTTATGTGCAGCTTGCGTCTATCACTGCCAGTAGTAATAGTAACAGATTGCTAGGAACAGTATAAACGGACACGTAGAATAGTGAGTTGTAATACAAATGGGCTCTTTTCCTTTGAAAACACAGGACTGGTTTCATTAAAAGTGGAGGCAGAGCATCAAAATTTGAATAATTTTTAAGAAACGGAGCTTATTACGGTTTTTAGCACAGATGTCCCGCAAGAGGCTCGTGTGCCCCAGGTGACGCTTCTGGTAGAGGATGGGACTGTGGGTGCCACAGCTGCCTTGCTGTTGCGAGGTGGGGCCTGGGAGTCCAGAGGCAGGGTGCTGGGTGCAGGCCTGGAAGGATGTAACTCCCTCCGGCCTCTGCCCTTCTCTCTCTGCTTCCTGGAAGGCTGGACGTGAGCAGCCCTACTCAGCCAGGCCCTTCTGCTGTGAGGTTTGTGTGCCTTAACCTGCCAAACACGGACAGAATGTTCATAAATGTCAGCCAGAAGAAGCCTTCTCAGCTTTAAGGTGCAAATTTGGAGTATTTTGTCCCAGCAATGATGAAAGTGGGTGTTTTCTTACCAAGACAGTAAGAAAACATGAAGGAAAGGTGATATTTTCCATAGCTGGCCCCCAGCCAAGGAGGAAAAACACAGTCATATTCACTCTCTGGACAGTGGTCTATTGGTGCGCCTGTCCTAGGATCCAGCCTTTTTCATAATTAAACCGTAACCTCCTGTGTTAGGATTTAATCAAACACTGACACATTAAGAGTACGGTCCTGGGTTGGTACAAATTCCAGTTCTACTTGGTAGCAGTTCCACAGTGTCGGCAAGCCACTGTCTCAGCCTCCAGCGACACACTTATTCCTGCTTCCCAGCAGTCTGGCTCTTGGAGAGATTCACTGGGAAACAGATGTGTGTGTGTGAGCCACCAGCACAGCCCCTGGCACCTAAGAGGCAATGATTGGAGTTCATGTCATTCCTTGATGCCATATTACCAGCCGGCTTCCCCTCATTCTAACGAAATGCCTGAGACAAGTAACATAAGAAAAGTGTGGTTTTTGTCTTGCAGTTTGAAGGCTCAGTCCATGACGGACTGGACTCGTTGCTTTGGGCCTTTGGCAAGGGCAGCAGGTCACAACAGGAGTATGCAGCTGTGAAATAGTGTACATCACAAACCAGAGAGCAAGAAGAGAGGAGCATGACTGAGGTCCCACAAGCCCCTCAAGGGCACGACCATGATGACATGGACCTTCTGCCAGGTCCCCGCTCCTAAACGTCCTACCACTGCCCCTAAACGTCCTACCACCGCCCCTAAACGTCCTACCACCGCCCAAGGACCCTAACCGGAGGACCAAGCCTCAAACACATGGGCTTTGGGAGACGTTCAGTCTCCAAACTACCACAGTCGGGGTCCTCAAGGCCAACAAAAGATGTGCCTCAAATAATTATCATTCATTGTTGTTAGTCTTTAAATGTGTGATGAATCACATTGCCCATGCATATTAATTAATAAAGAGATATTTTAACATAAAGAGCAATTTGGTAATTGGCTTACCCTTTGGCCAAAAATAATTTAGCTCAATTTTAAAATAATTTCATCTCACATGACTGTAGTATTTCCAAGATCCCAAGGACTTTTATTTAATTTTATATTAGTATATATTAATTATACAAAACAGTTGGATTTATTCTGGCACATTTATACACGTGCACAACAAACTTTGATAATTTCCAAGAATATTATCTCACGTGACAAGCCAATAAGGTAGAGCAAGCTTTGCTACCTCTAGGGTAGAGACAAGAAGAGAGGGCTCAAAAAGGCCTGATTTGCTCAAGGTCACATGCATAGCAAAAGGTCAGAATGAAGCTAAAACTTAGTCCTCTGGACTTCAACATAGCACTTAATTATTAGGATTATGATGTCTAGAATTGTGCCCTCCTTTCTATGGGCAGAAAAATGAAGATGAAGTTTAATAATATCTGAAAACAAAGTGCCTCTGTATGCGATAGTTTAAATCACAATACATCATCGCAGATACACACACACACAAACACAAACACACACACACACACACACACACACTTATTTTTCTCAAATACCTAAAGGCAAATAAATTATTTTATCTAGGTTTTCCTTTGATGATTTTGTTCCAACCTAAACTTGATCTCTTATGATTGGATCAACTTATTCCAATGCCACATGACATGAGGTTTATTAGTGACATTTTATAAGCCATGTACTCATTTGCATTAGAAACTGTTTCAGAGCAAGCAAAACTGGAAACAGAATATATCTTCCATAAAAAGAAAGGTCACAATTGGATATTCACCAGAGGGATTTAATTTTTTTTAATATCACAGCACAGCTAAGGTGACTACAGAATGTGCAGGTGTAAGACGCAAACAAGTCCTTTACCATGCAGAATCCAGAAAGAAAACGTGCAAATACCTCTCTGGCGAATCGAAAAGGCTCATCGCCCTCCTCACAAACAAAACATTCCTGCCAAATTCCCTGGCTCCCTCCATCTGGCACATGGCAAGAGGCATTCAAAGCTCACCTACAGCAACAGTAACAATCGTTTTGGAGCTCAGATGAATTATCTACCCTGTTTTGTTCTTAAATTATAGATTAGGATTCCAGGTATAAAGGTGATAAATTCAGAGTTCGTCTGCTGTATCTTCTGTGTAATATTTTAGTCAGAGTAAAACTTGGATATTTTCCTCAAGAAAAAGGTTCTGGCACATTTTTCTTTGCTGTTCACTTGTTTTTGTTTCTGTAATACACCATGCCCTGCAAACTGAGATTCTGCAGTTTTTTAAATAAAGACATATATTTGTTCTCTCTCACTTCCTGGCACAGACTTTATCTACAATGATCGGAATGTCTCTTAGATGTTATTGAGACGACTGGTGGCCTCCAGACAACCTCAGGATGGAGGCTTCTGCCTGTAAAACCGAGGCATTGTTAGAATTACAACTTTCAGCTCTACCCCTAATTCGTAGGAGGGTAAAGGCCTGAAGGTTGAGTTGACCACCGATGGCTAACGATTTAATCAATCATGCCAAAGCAATGCAGACTTCATAAAACCAGAACTTCCAGACAGCGGACCACACGGAGGTGCCTGGAGGGCGTCACACTCAGACAGCGCACCGAGCCCATGCCTGGCTCTAATCATCTCTTCATCCGGTTGCTTATCCACCTCCTTTGTAATGTCCTTTACAAACACCAGGGAACATGTTCCTCTGTGCTCCTTCAGCTACTGAGCAAATTAACCGAACCCAAGGAAGGGTTAGTAGTGCCCCAATTTCTAGCCCACCGGTTAGAAATACATGATCTACTTCATGTGTCTGGCGTCTGAACTAGGGGACTGGTGCCAGGGAGTGGGAAGTCTTGTAAGCCTGAGACTTCACCTGTGGGATCTGACGTTCTCTCTGGCAGTGTTCTGACAGTGTCGGAATTGAGTTAAATTATAGGACATCCATTTGGTGTCTGTTGGACATATTGGCGGCCAGACATGACATGTTCTGTGCTGAGAATTTTTAGAAGAAAAAGAACTTCACTTTTTCCTATACCTCTCTTAAAAACATGCTAATAAGCATTAGGCAGAAACTAACAGCAAAGATGTTTAGTGCTAACAAGACGAACCAGCAATGTGTGTACTTCTCACACAGTCACAACATATTCAGGTGTGCAAAAGTAGACCTGGCAGCCTCTGCCACTGATAAAAGGAGAATAAAGCCTCATAAAAGAATCAATTTTTATCTATCCCACAGAGAAATTCCTAAAAACTGTCCAATGATGGCTAAAGAGTTTTGGTTATCTTAGAAGAACAAAGTCACTGCTAAGTTGGGGGCTTATAACAATATCTACAAAAATTACTTTTCCCCTTATTTAGCAAAAACACACAGAAGGCAGGATGATGTGAATTTATAAACACGCATATAGACACACAGTCATGAATAGATCCAATGAGCTAAGAAGAGTAAATTTTAGTAACTATGAATTATAGTTATATTTTGTCTATGAACTCACAGTAAGATGGTGAAAAGAAATAGAAAATTAGTGTGTTCATTCATTTTTTTAAAAGGAGAAATGGCATCAAATCCAGAAAGTCAGAACGACTGACCTATTTTAGATGCATTCATCTGAGTGTCCGCGAGAGTATGTTGATCACTGTTGCACGTATTTCCTAAGAAACAAAAATGGGCATGAGTTAAGTGTGCTCTTAGGTGGTATAATTATTTATTCTTAACTGGAGGAAGCAGAAACTGCAGCAGCCAGTGCGAAGCACCTCCCTGCCTGTCTGCAGCCTCTCCCTGTCTGCTCTAGTGTCCTACTCCCCTAGGTGCTTTCTCCCCAGCATCTCCTTGGCAAGCCGTCACTTCCTGGGCTCCTGATGCTGACACGGCTGCCCAGCTTCTACTTAGAATGAGGAGCCACTCCGAGTGAGCACATCCCGCCTCCTTGAGTGGAATCCGTCCCTGCAGAAACAGCACATCCTCAGTGCAGTAAATTGCATACATTGCAATGTCCGCACAGTGTCTATTTTATTTAAAAAAAAAACCTCATAAAGTTGTTCAGTAATAAACTAACATTTCCTCCTACAAATCTACCAGTTTCAAGTAGCTGGTAGTACAAATAACCTATTAGAGAAGTGAAGAACATGGAAAGGAGACTCAGTAAGAGGGATGAACAAGAGGCTGACCAGAGAGACGGCATCACTGAATTGAAAGAATGCTGAAGAACCCACATGGGCTGCGCCATGGAGCCGCAGAGGAAATGATACTGAGTTCTATGGCTTTTCCTCACTTCGGTAATGACTCTCTCCTCTCTGCTTTACCCTCCACAGCTCCGCTTTGCCTCGGCTGACTGCATCTGTAACCCTCGCAGCTCAGAACTGACAAGAGAGCGCATCCCCCGGCCCTTTCGCTCAGCTCCACCGTCTGGGGCTGTGGGAGGCATGCTGCTGGCAGATGCCGGCGGAGCAAGGGACAAGAGCAGACCGTATGCCCCGTCGGGAGGCCCGCTAGATCCGTCTGCATCCCCTGGGAGTGTGTGACGGTGGAGAGGTTCAGTGGTGTGCCGGGTCTGGCACCTGCATCTTCCTGCTTGGGCTTCTGAAGTTCAGGATGGCAAAGACAACACTGCATTGCAACAGGCAAGAGATGAGATTGACGCTGAAGAGGAAAGTGTTGCCGTCTAGTCCCAACTCACTTCTGCTTTTATACGTTTTTAATGTGCATTTACAAAGGTCCTGTTTTTCCGTCTGCAGCTAGTCTCACCGCTTCTTACTCACGACAGCAGTAACCCAGTGTCTGGCAGAGCTCCTGAGGGCCACGTCCAGACGGGCCTTCTGATCAGCCTAGTGGCACAGCTCCACGAGCCCTCACTGCGCTGTCCTTGGTCCAAGCCGCGGGGAGCCAGGCAGCATGTCAGCACCACGCGGGGACCTGTCCTCACTCAAGTTCACAAGGAAGGACAATGCCTGCTAGTCAGAAGTCCCTGAATTCTTCTGCCAGGTCCAAAACACTCCCTAAAAAGACTTTAGTCAGATCACTTTCTGTCTCTGAAGCTCATTTCCCTGTTCATTGAGACTGAATCAGTAAACTAAATCATCCCTAATGATCTCGCCCTCGGGCCTCCGTCATCACGGATTCAGCACCATGGCTATTACATTATTCAATTAATCTCAGAGTATTCAGCTGAAACTGCCATAATAATATCTCTACCCTAAGCCTGGGATAAAAACTAAATTAGGTAATTAACTAAATTGCCTCCTAGGACACAGCCAGTGTTCAATACAACGGCAGGCTTGACCATTGACGCTTATTTGTTAATGAGAAAAATAACTGACATTTAGTTTTCAAAAGTGTGGCAAAAATCTTTGCCACACTTTTGAAAGAAAAATAACTTTAGCTTGCTCAGAAACTCTCAAGTTGAGGACATAAAAGCTGGATTACAGAAGAGGGACACACACGCAAGGACGCTGCACTGAGGGTGGAATAGACAGCCAAGGCTGCACATGGCTCAAAATCAAGAAGAAAATGGGCACTGTGTTATCTTTCTATTTATCCGTTGTATCTATGTTTCTCTCAGTATGTGTGCATAATTGATACATCTATTAATATTTATTACCTATTATATAAAATAGTTCAATGTTACTATGTAATTTTCCCCTCTCTTTTTCTTCAAAAAATGTGCATCTCTACCCCTCTGCCGTGTCTCTGAGTCCAGTCTCTACCAGCTCTGCCTGCCTGGCTTCTTTGGCTGCAACCAACAAGTGTGAGAGAAGCCAATTAGCATGTTAGAAAATAATTGCACAACTGTAGACCCACATTGTTTCCCTGAGACCCTCCCTACATCCCCACCTCCTGCCTAAAAATCAAAATAACGCAAGACCATCCCAAACCTCACGCCTCACTCTGGTAGAAACAATGATCATACATAATTATCTTTCTTAGGTTTGCAATTTTCATACAAATGTTAGAAATGTTCTTTTACTAGTCAAGTAAATACAGTTTTTGCCAACACCCTTATTATTTGTTGCCCCCCAAATTAGGGCCAATTGAGTTGAAAATGCAAAACAAAACCTGTGGGTGATCTCACTTTGTTTGCAAGCCTAATGTAAGAAATAAAAGCTACATGACTCGTGTAGATATCTCAAACTAGGCTTCTTTGACCCTCATACATTGGATTTGATTTGCTTATCACAATTGTACTAGCAATAATGTATCTTATGAATGAACATCAAGAAATTCCAGTCTTCTTGAATATTCAGGGGCTGGAGATTTAGCTCAAGTGGTAGAGTGCTTGCCTAGTAAGTGCAATGCCCTGAGTTCGATCCCCAGCACCAGAAAAAAAAACAAAAACAAAAACTGAAGTTCTTGAATATTCAGGGAACTGCTCTCTGCTGTTCTATTGCTGCTTCCTTCATCTCCTGGAAAATTAATGAGCTGAGGATTTTCATGTTATATATTGTATTTTAGAACACAGAAAATGTGCATTATAGCAAAGATGATCACGTGTCTTGCTTTGTGAAGCAGGTATAGGGATTTTCCGTATACAGAAGGAAAAGCTGAGGTGTTCTTGTCCTTCACCAACTTACCCATGAAGACCCACCTCAGGTACACACCTACATGGGGATGTAAGTAACTGGAACTCATGCATGTCTGGTTCCTGTTGTACTTATGCTACAATTTGAAGAGAGCCAGAAAACAGATATCTTCAAGAAAGACTACAGACCAGAATTCTGTCTACTGGAAATAAGAGATCCTAGTCTCACTTGTTCTTTTGTTTTTCCCATTACCAATATTAGCTATACTATGTATACAGTGTTTCTCAAATGATTTTCTTTCATACCACAGGTCTAGTTACTGTTTTACCTTTGGGTCATTTTATTTTTTTAAAAAAATTCATTGAGAGATACAAGAAACCAATGATTAGAAACCTGAAAATGAACGCTACCCACTATCGTGGGACATTGTGACACTCTTATGACAATTCCCAGAGATTTTACTTCAGACTTTGCTGGTAAGAAAGCAAGCGAAACATCACACCATATTCCAGGCACTAAGAAGATGGAACAACATCTGTTCAATCTTATGATTCAATCCTATTTGGGTGCAAACCGTTTCCCACAAGCAGATGCCTTGTCAGTCAGCTTTTTCCTGAAACCAACCAAAGCCATAAACATCCCCCCGCCAAAAGGCTGGTTTAGTTCCTGCTGGTGCAGGTTCAAAGCATAGTGTGCATTAGTTGACTTCATCAATTGAGTATCCTAGAAATTGAATGTCAATAATCCACTTAGGTTTTGTAGAATAAAACTGTTGTTCGACACCGTGGGTTTCAGATTTTCTTTCCTCATTGCAAACCTATGTGAGTATATTTACAGTCTGTAAATCCAAGTTTATAAACTGTCCCCAGAGAGCACATTTGAAGTTTAGAAAACATAATCTCTTTTAATGGACTAGAATTTATATTTAAAACTTCAACATAAAAAGTAAAAAGTTGGTGGATTTGGGTCAGTTAGTCTGATAAGTGCTTATCTAATTGATGCAGATGTAGTCTCTCTAGGTATACAGCAACAGAATGTCACGTAAATATTTTGAAAGGTCTTGTCCAGTTTTAATATTTATAGGGTATTCTAAAGAGGAGAAAAATACTCGAACCCTGTAATCCAATGTGTGCATGAATATGTTGTCAGGGAATGGAGGGTCGAGATGAGGGCAGAAATTGGGATAAGCAAGCATTCTAGGGTCCAAAACACAGGATGTTTCACTCCTAGTCAGAGCTGAGTTTGAGACTGAAAACCTTAGGAAAGAGATTATTGTACTGGCTCACTATAAGAGAAAAACTTTCTGTGACTGTGATTTAAGAAGGACGGAATGCTGAGGACAGGTTAACACAAGCTCTGTGCTGCAGTAACTGCGCTGGGGACATGTGAACTAGCCACATTATCTGTGTCCTTCTGGCAGAGACACAAGACAGCCTTGTGTCTGCCCTGGAACCAGGCTCCATATCACTTCAATGCAGGGGCAGAATTGAGGTCTAGGGTTGGGGTGAATGAAGGACCAGAAGTAGGTATGTCAACACAACCAGAGGCCTAGCCATTGTGTTCTTCACTTGGAAAAGTCTGAATGTGCACATTCAGTAGTCACCCGTCAATAAACACCCAGGATGCTGCATTAGTGCCGTTTCCCATTCTGCTCCCTAAAACCAGATGCTCAGGCGTGTGAGGATTAATCAACACGACTGTCATCAGATCTGATGTCACCATCGCTGTGGCTGTGGATTTAGCTCAATAAAAATTGCGATAGAACCATGTTTACCCAGGGACCACAAGGTTTCCTATTAATACCTTTTACCCACACGAAATGAAGAGTAATCAAAAGTCAAAGATGAATAAAAAATATTACCTTCTTTATATAAACACACTTAATTTTAGTACTTAATCTAAATATATTTAATATGTAAATTGAGTGCATATTATATTTTAATATATTAAATAACTCTTACTTCAGTAAGGACAGATAAATCTTTGTGCTGCGAGATACTAAATAAATACTAAACAAATGAAAAATTAATGTTAGAGTATTATTATGATCTCATACAGAATAGAAATAGCCAGAAGAAAAGCGGGTGTGAAACAAAAAGGGAGATTAACAAAAGAAACTAAATAGGAATAAAGTACAGAGACAGAAATCAATAAATGAAAATAAGGGAAAAGAGACCATGGGAGAAAGAAGAGAAAGAAGGAAGTTTAGAGACATTTGTTGAAAGATAGTCTACATTAGACATGGCTAGTGAGACAGATAAAACCAAAAAAGGACAAAATGAAAAATCAATAAACAGAAAAATTTAGACTATGGATGTAATAAATTCCTGCTTCTCATAACATAGCCAGGTGCTCACCTGTACTGTGAATCTTTAAGTATTTTGTCAACACCACAATGCTAGAAAATAAACAGTATTATGATTTCAATTGTTATTCATTGATATGTGCAACAAATCAGCTGTCATGGGTGAGGCATTGTTCCAGGCTCTTGGGTGAATAAAGCAATGCTCACACTTTGTGCATCTTCCTTCCTAGGCTGGGAGATATTTAATCCATCTGACCGAGCGTGGAGAGGGCAGAGATTGCATTACGATTGGCAGCCCATCAAATTCAGTAGGGTAAAAGCAGTTTCCCATACAAAATGAAATGTGAGTTTGTGTATAGGATTAGAGACAGGAGAGTTGTTGAGCAAAACACAGATCAAATCTGGTCTGGCATCACATCTCATTTCACAGAATAAGTAAAGCAAAAAGAGATTAAATTTACTCAATTTGTCTACTGTGTGGCTCACATAGTTTTAACCCGGGCAATCCTAATCCTAATCCTAATCCTAATGCCTGGGCTCTGTCTCAGCGAGGCAATAACTAAAGATTCAATATCATATCATCAGAGTCGCATATTTTAACAAATAATGGCTAAAACTTCCCATATTTGGAAAGAAGCATAAATCTATAAATTTCAAAAGCGTAGAGAACCTCAAGTAAGATAAACCTGGAAAAATTCATGCCAAGATACAACTCATTTCTGAACACTGAAAATAACATCTGGAAAGCAGCCAGAGGGAAACAGTGTTTTCCATAGAGAAATGCCGATTTGAAGATGGCAGATTTCTCACCTGGAACAATGGAAGACAGAGGAAAGCAGTAAAATATGTTTCGAGTGTTGAAAGAACTGTGAACTGTAAATCTGTATCTGGCAAAACAATTCTCCAGAAATGAAAGTAGAAATAAGACATCATCGTACAAAGGAAAGCTAAGAGAACTAACTTGTTGCTTAACAAAGATAGCTTTAAAAACAGCTAATATGAATTCTTGAAGCCAAGAGGAATTGGAAAATGATGGAATCTTGATCAGTCAAGGGGCAAAATTTTAAAAAACCAAAATACGTCTCAACACAGTAGATCATTCTTTTCCTGATTAGTTTTCTAAATCTTATTTAATTAAAACAAAAACTATAGAAAAAAATGGTAGAGTGGTGAGTGCCAGCAACCCACCTTCTCCAGGACAAAATTGTCCAGAGTCTGGAAAATAGTAGCTTGGAGAGGAATCAAAGTGAGAGGAGATTACCTGGGAACCAGGGGGAACTGACAAAAGAGAAAAAAAGGGATTAAATGATACAAAAGAAATGGAACGTATTGTGGAGGAGAGGGGGGACCCTCTGCAAGCTGTGCGCAGCTGAGAGCAGCTGCTATTCAAGAGACAAAGTGAAACTAAACATTTTTCACTCACAGAGAACTGCACTGGGACCTTGAGAGAATGGACAGTGGTTGGAACCTGCAAGGAAAACACAGCGCGCTGCTTCCTGAAGGCCTTCCATACTCAACAGCTGGCGAGTGTGGTGGACTTATTATTGCAGTCACCTTGAGCCAGAACGCCCAGCTGGACTGCGTTGGTGGGTTCTGGGCGTAGAGGATCCACTTGAGGATTGTTGCTGACACAACATAAAGGTGAACAGGAGCAGAAGATAGCAGCCAGTTGTTTCCCAGGAGAAGCTTTGTCGTAGCTGTTTCTCCAGAAGGAGATGTGACTGTTCTTGTCGAAGAAGGAGCTCAGGACCTTGCTGTCATTGAGGGTGGCTGCTGTTGCTTCAGGGGAGCTCTGGTCGTCATCTCTGCTGTGAGCATTGTATCCTGGTTCCAGTAAAGATTTCTTCAGCCATCATCTGCAGATATGAACATACACGGGACAGTGCCATGGGCTCCCAGCCCTTATTGGATCTTTCGGGTCTCCAGTCCCTAGACAGACATTCAGTACTCTTCCTGCATTTGGCTTATGGGTGAATGTTGTAACTTGTAAATGTCCTCTATTAAATCTGCTCTCTTGCAACCATTGACTCTAGAAAGGTAACTAATACAGTGAGTGGCCTTGGTCCAGTGCCCACCACCAAAAATGCATAATGAGAGCATGCGGGGATGCCATTGTAAGGAAACCCTCAGTGTTCAAACCTGGGTCCCAGAGCAGCCCTTCACTCCAAGCCATGTTCTACAAGGTCAAGTTCCCAGAGTTCATGAGGGCAGGTCCACCATGGGAGACAGCTGGCAGTTGGAAAACAGTCTGGAGAAAGTCCCATGGGGGGACTGGAGACAATGAACATGGACCCAGCTCTGAGCTTGAAGGCCAGGTTCAGCCTGAGTTACACAGGATTGGAAGGTCACATTGGTTCCCTGTTCCCACTGTATGTGAATGTCTGTATCCAACAGGGTTTTGGGAGTGGACTGCTGCCTTAGAGTTCCTGAGTGAGCAGAGACACATCTTGGCTTGAGCTCTGCTCCTTAATCCCAGGCTGTGGAAAAAAACCACATATCCAAAACAACAGAAAACTTTCTTTTTTCTTTTTTTGCTATTTTCCTCCTTCTGTTCATCCCCAGTCCTTTTTATTCCGTTATTTCCCCCTTTTTTCTTTTATGCACACACTCCTCTTCCTCTTTCCTTTTTCTTCCGATCTACTTTATAGAGGATAAGGGGATTCTCCTTTGTCCATTTATATCCCTCCTACTTTTATCCATATCTGCTTGCCTGATTTCTTTCTCCTGTTCTTTATCTCTATTTTTCTTTTCTTTGTTCTCCCCACTTTTTTTCACCTACTTTTAACTTTTTCTCTACTATTTATATTAGTCATAGAATATTTTCTCATCCCTCTTTCTCATGACTGATTATATACCTGGCTTTTTCTTTTATCACTATCTAAATATATAACATACCTCTATCACAATCAGGCTCACTTGGTCCCCCTTCCCATACCACATAGCAGAGACTTAAAAAAAATTTCTTTTTCTTTTCTTCCCACTGCTCTGGCATTATCCAGTTCCAGACCTTCTGGGCTTTCGATAACTGATGCTCTAAAATTACACAGCTACCACACTCTGTGAATATTAACTGTAGGTCAATACTTGGACTATTATGATGCTTAAACTATAACCATGAATTTCTTCTCTAGGCTAAAGGGAGATCCAAAATTGGATCTTATGGTTGTTATTTCTCAATTTGCCCCAATAGATACCACTGTAACTGATTAGTTTGTTATGACTGCACCTGATTGGTTTGATAGGAATATTCCTGCCTCAATAGACAATTTCATGCCAGTGACTTTGTCTGCTGATTCCACCACTGCACCCAGGGAGAGGAACAAGAGTTCCTAACTCAAGAACTGAAACGATCAGACGCAGCAAGCATGGCTACAAGCTGGCAGAAAGAAGTCCTGAGTCTGAGTGAGCTTCAGTATTGCAGGGGCAGGATCAGAGGAGTTATTGGGGTGTGAGCACTCAGACTCTGGCAAAGAAGCTACATGTGAGTCACATATGCAATGTCTCATTGGAATAGTTAATCTGTGTTCCCATCATATGTCTTATCATTTTGAGTTTTTCTTTGTTTCTTGATTTATATATTAATGTGGGGTTATGTTAAGTTCGTTTATGGCTTTTTGTGTTTATTGGGTTTTTACGTTTTTGCATTTTTTTTCTTTCTTTGGCCCTGATTTAATAGGTGTCTAGGTTGTTTTAATCATCTCAGCTCCCTGTTCTTCTTCTTATCTAGTTTCAGGTTTCACCTCGAACCTGAAGCAATACTATCCCCATATTCTTTTATTCTTTTTCCAAATACATAAATTCTTCCTCCAAGTTTGTAATTTCCCATATTTAGCTCCGCAACAGTCACTCCTGTCTTCTCTAGTATTAACTCTCGATCCTCCCCATCCTAAGGCATTAGCCCTTCTATATCCTACCTAGCCTATTGTCCTCCTTATCAAAAAGCTCTGATAACCACGTATCTTCCCTTAACTACAAAGTAAATCACCTCCCTCTCATATCTTGTCCTTACTCCTATAACTATCCTCTAAAATCTCTCAACACTAACCCTTCAACTCAACTAAAAGTACTCCAATAGAATTAGACTTCACCTCAAACTTCTCTTCTCATCTATCAGTACCTCCCTTCAAAACCCCCCTTAGTGTCTAACACACTTCATCCACCCACCTTCCCTTCTCCTCCTTCCACTTCACCTACTTCATAGCAGAACAAACACAAATAATAAATGGTCATAGTGTGCATAGAGGATAGTCAAGGGGGGAGGGTTGTGTGACTTCAAGGACTACCATATGGAAGGGTTGTATGATTGAATCTGTGGATGTTGTTATAAACAGAAGTAACTCCTTCAGCAAAACATAGGGACAGAGTCCAAATCATTTAAAGTAAATAATAGAAGGAGCAAATGTTAGCACTGGCGATACAAAACTGAAAATTGTTCAGAGAGGGTAGCATCCTATTAAAAATCTCCATATAAGCCACAAACTCTCCTCACTCTTCTAGTCCTCAACCTGCAGTATCCTCAAATAAAAGAAGGTGAAAGGGGGGTATATATTTAAACACACACACACACACACACACACACACACACACATACACAGATACACATGGGAGGGTGGGGAAGCAAGACAGTAGAACATCCCCCAGGCCTCCCAACTCTCTCAAGGCAGAACAAGGGGTCACAAAGGGAGAAGAAAGCAAATACCAGGTAAGAGAACTTTACAAAAAGTTTGTAGACAGCATGAAGATAACAGATGAATTCAGAGAGGAAATGAACCAAAAGTTCATAGCCATTTCACTCAATATTCCCATCACGAATTTCCAGAAAGTAGGTAAAACACTGGACAAAGTAGCCAAAACAGTTCAAAATTTGAATGACAGATTCCAGCAAGGATATAGAATCCTGGAAAAGATGTCAGAGAGAAATACCTTAAATAGAAACTGTATAGAATTCATAAATTGCAGCTATGACCAATGTGAACACAGTGTCTGAAATTGAGGACAAAATAGAGAATTACAATGAAATACTCAAAGAAGCCACAAAGAAATTATGAGAACATAAGAAGATTATCCAGCAGCTACTGGATGACAATGAGAAGACCAACCTAAGGCTGGAGTTAGAGAAAAATGAGAAGTTAACACAGATGGACTTAATACCATGTTTACAGAAATCATAGAAGAAAATTTCCCAAATATAAGAAAACAGTTTAAAATACAAGCAACATTTATAGAACACCAAACGAATATAATGAAAAAAGAAGATCACCAAGGCATACCCTTATTAAATTACCATATGTCCAGCAAAAATAGAATTTTAAAACCAGTCAGAGAAAAACAAAAAATCATGTATAAAGGTAAACCAATTAGAACCACACCAAACTTCTCAACACAAACCCCAAAGGCCAGAAGAGTTTGAAGTGAAATATTTCAAGCTTTAAGAGCAAATATCTTCCAATCCAGGTAAACTTACCCAGCAAACTATCTTTCCAAATAGATGGGGAAATAAGGTATTTCCATGAAAATATACCAGCTAAAAAGATATATGAGTGCTAAACCAATACTCAAGAAAATACTTAAGAATATTCTCAAAAGAAATAATGAAACTTACATGGTTAAAAATACAGAGAAAATAGAAACTTCAAATAAGGTCAAAAGACAAAAAGCAACAAAAAAATGTCAGGAAAAGAAAAACAAAGAATTCACCAACAGATACAGAAGACAATGATAGTAAATAATCAACATATCTCAGTATTATCTCTCAGTGATAATGGCCTCAACTCTCTGATGAAATGACAGACTGGCAGACTGGATCAAAAAAACAGAACCAAAGTTGGCTGCATTCAAGAAACTCATCTAATCCAAAAAGTTATTCATAGACTAAAAATTAAAGGATGGAAAACAATATCGCATCCACCAGGGCTCCAGAAACAAGTAGGGGTAGCAATTATAATGTCAGACATGGTAAACTTCAAGCTAGACATTAGAAGAGACAAAGAAGTTCACTACATACTAGTTAAGGGAACAATTCAACAAGAAAAGATAACATTGATAAACATATACGCACCAAATGCTGGGGCACCTATCTTCATAAAACAAAAACTGCTGAACTTAAAAGATCAAAGAAACACTAACATAAGCATAGAAGGGGATTTTAACACCTCACTTTCAAGAAGAGCTGGATCAACTAAACAAAAAAATCTATAAAGAAATATCAGAGCTGAACTATACCCTTAAATATATGAACTGTACAAATTTTTACAGAATATTACAACAGAATATACATTCTTTTCAGCATCATATGGTACTTTTTCAAAGATAAATCACAAATTAGTCTACAAATCCTGCTTAAGTAAATATAAAAGAATAGAAATCACTCCATGCATACTGTCAGACCACTGTGTAATGAAAATAGAAATCAATGACAGAAGAAATTTCAGTAAAGGCAGAAGCTCCTGGGAAATTAACAACTACTCCCGAACAACAAATGGGCCACAGAAAAAAATGAAACAAGAAATTTTTTAAATTTCTGGAAGTTAATAACAATGACTGTACAACTCACCAAAACCTCTGGGACACTATGACAGTGGTGCTAAGAGGAAAATTCATCACAGTCAGTGCTCACATTAGGAAAACATGGCAAGCTCAAATAAATGACCTTATAAAAACTCTTAAGGCCCTTGAGAAACAACAACAAACCATCCCCAAACCAAAATTAAGAAGGGAAATTATAAAATGACAGCAGAAATCAATGAAATTGAAACAAAAAAGGTAAAATTAACCAATGAACAGAAGACCTGGTTCTTTGAAAGAATGAATAAATAGATAAGCCCTTCACCAGACTTACCAAGAGAAAGAGAGAAAAGATTCACATTGCTGCAATTAGGAATGGAAAAGGTGAAATCGCAACAGACATTGTGGAAATCCATAAGACTATAACTACTATGAAAAATCATATTCCAACAAATCAGCACATTTTGAAAAAAGGACAGATTCCTGGACACATACAAATTAGCAAAACTAACTCAAGAAGACATAAATGTGCTTAATAACCCAATAACAAGCAATGAAATTGACATAATAGTAAAGAATCTACCAACTAAAAGAGCTCAGGTCCTGATGGACTCACTGCTGAAGTCTACAAGCCCTTTAAGGATGTTTTATCCTTATAGCTCTTCAAAGAAATTGAAAGGGACAGAGTGCTGTAGCAACCTAATTCCAAAACTGGACAAAGACCCAACTGAAAAAGTAAGTTATAGACCAGTCTCTTTAGTGAACATAGATGCAAAAATCCTCAACAAGATATTAGCAAAGAGAATGCAGCACATTAACAAAAAGATCACATATCATGATCAAGTAGGTTTCATCCCAGAGATGCAAGGATGGTTCAACACACGTAAGTCAATAAATGTAATACATCACATAAACAGAATCAAGGTGAAAAACCATATGATCATATCAACAGATGCACAAATAGCTTTCAAAAAAATCCACCACCACTTCATAATAAAAACTCTGAAGAAAACAGGTATAGAAGGACCATACCTAAATATGATAAAAAGCTATTTATGGCAACAGCCAGCATCACACTAAATGGGGAAAACCAGAAAGTGTTCCCCCTAAAATCAGGAACAAGACAAAGATGCCCACTATTAGCACTTCTATTCAACATAATACTTGAAACATTGGCCAGAGCAATCAGACAAGAGAAAGAAATAAAAGAATACATACAGGAAAGGAAGAATTTAAATTATCATTATTTTCAGATGACAGGATGCTCTATACATAGAAGACCCAAAGAACTCCACAAAAAACTTTCAGAATTAGTAACCAACAACTTCAGAAACAGCAGGACACAAGATCAATACACAAAAATCATTAGCATTTGTGGACACCAATAATGAACTTGATGAGAGGGAAATTAGGAAAACAATACCATTCACAGTAGCTTCAAGAAAAATGAAATACCTAACCTAATCAAGTTAGTGACAGACTTCTATAAAAGAAAACTACACTACCCTGAAAAAGGAGATCAAAAGAGGACACCAGAAAATGGAAAGATGTCCCCTGCTCCTGGATAGACAGGACGAATATTGTATAAATGGCCATACTCCCAAAACTGTTACTCAGTTTCAGTGGAGTCCCAATCAAAATACCGACAGCATACTTTACAGACCTGGAGAAAACAATCCTAAAATTCATATGGAACCAGAAGAATAACAAAAGTAATTTTGGGCAACAAAAACAAAGCATTAGGACTTAAAATACCTGACTTCAAGCTATTCCACAAAGCAGCAGTGATGAAAACAACATATTACTGGAACAAAAGCAGACACACGAATCAATGGAACAGAACTGAGGATATAGAAAATTTCCCAGACACATTCAACTATTTGATCTTTGACAAGGGGCCAAAACTCATGTTGGAGGAAAGACAAGTGGTGCTGGGAAAACTGACTATCTGTGCAGAAGATTGAAACTGGACACTAATCTCTCACCATGTACTCAATTGAAATAAAAATGGATCAAAGATCTAAACATTAAAACAGAAACATTAAACCTACTGGAAAGTAAAATAGGTAAAATATTTGAAGATGTAGGTATAGGAAATGTATTCTAAACAGACCTTCAATTGCAGAAGAAATAACATCAAGAATCAACAAATAGGATTACAGCAGACTAAAAATCTTCTGTACAACAAAAGAATCAATTAGTAGAGTGAAGAGACAACCCACAGAATGGGAAAAAAATTTGCCAGCTACTCCCCAGACACAGGACTAATATCTAGAATATACGAAGAACTCAAAAAAAAAGAAAAAAATTAACCACCTAAAATTAAAGACCTAGTCAAGAAATGTACTGGAGAAATGAACAGACACTTCACAGAAAAAATGTAAGGGGTCAACGAATATATGAAAAAATGCTCAGCATCTCTGGCCATTAGAGAAATGCAAATTAAAACAACACTAAGATTCTTTCTTACTCTGGAAACAGTGGCGATCATTAAGAAGTCAAACAATAACAAATGTTGGCATAGCTGTGGTGAAAAAGGAACCCTTGTACTTCGTTTGTGGGAATGTAAAGTAGTACAACCTTTATGGAAATCAGTATGGAAATTTCTCAAAGAACTGAAATTAGAAATTCCATATGATCTAGCTATTCCCTTTCTAGGTATCTTTTCCCCAAGATCATAAGACATCATACTACAGCAATACATACATACCAATGTTTAAGGCAGCACAATTGGTAATAGCTAAATCCTGGAAGCAGCCTGTGTACCCATCAATAGAAGACTGGATAAAGAAAATGTGGTATCTACATATAATGGAATACTACTGGGCTATAAAGTATGACAAATTTGAGACATTTGTAGGAAAATAAAAGTACCTGGAATATATTATGTTAAGTGAAATAAACCAGATACCATATAGTATGTCTCATTTGAGTGAGGCAAGTACAAACAAAGAGAATAATAAAAGATGGATAGAAGTGGGCAAGGCCATGGATCTCTTCCAATAGGGAAGTAGTCCGAGGGGAAAAGGGCAAGAGGTGAGGAGAACAGGAAATAAAATAAGTAGAATAAATATACGCAGTGTACAG
Source organism: Hystrix cristata (assembly GCA_004026905.1). Lineage (NCBI taxonomy): Eukaryota > Metazoa > Chordata > Mammalia > Rodentia > Hystricidae > Hystrix > Hystrix cristata. Next base: position 33,123 of record PVJO010006499.1, read on the forward strand.
GAACCTAATAACCTTAGTAAATTCCTTGCCATAACATGACCTAAGATTAACATTATCAACAAGAGTGAAAATTGGGATAGGAGAATTAGAGGAGGAGGGAAGGAAGGGGAAGAGAAGGGAAAGGGAATTTTAAAAAAGAAACAAGCTGTAGCATGTACATGTACCCACTCACAAAGATTATAAACTACATGTATTGCAAACACATACTGAGAAAATTTTTAGAAAGTTAAAAAAAAGACCATAGAACCTGTTAGTATAAGAGCCAACATTCAAACCCACATGGATGACAATAAAAAGTACATTTTTCTAATTTGCCACACACTTCAAATATTTCTAGCTGCTGCCATCTTACTGAAATAAAATTATGACCTTACTATTTCAAAAAAAACCCAAAATAAAATTATAGTATGATCTATGTTAATTAACTCAGGTTTCCTTAAAAAATACCAAAAAAGAGTGGCTTAAAAAATCAGTAATTTCTTTTTCACTATTCTGGGGGCTGGGAAGCCCAAGGTTTCCATCAGAGTTTCTTCTTTTGTGGATGGGCCATTTCTTGCTGTGTCCTCATATGACTCCCAGGGTGTGTGCTTGCAAGGGAAGGGTCAGGGAAGAGATAGACTGAGTGTTGCCTGCTGTGTCTTCTGACAAGAACATTAATCCTATGGGATCCCACCCTCGTGATTGCATTTAACCTTAATTACTACCTTATAACCACTGTCTCCAAATACAGTCACGTTGGTGATTAGAGCTTCAACACGTAGAATTTGGAAGGGGAAGTCACAAGCATTCACACCTTGACACCATTTGAAACTCAAGACAATGACATTTCAATTGCGGGGATGATAAAGGGACCTAAAAGTAAGTGAGGTTTTCGTGCCACATTCAAAAGAGTACAATGTTTTTAGCAATGCACTCAGAAATGCTACAAATAAAAGTGGAATCCTAACCAATGTACAAATAATTTGCAGAAAGACAAGGAAAAAAAAGGAGTAGAACAAGAAACAGAAGAAACCAAAAAGAAGCAAACAACAGGATATCAGATTTGAGCCTTATTGAATTTAAATGTAAATGCTCTAAACATATGAATGTGATAACAGAGACTGACAAAATAAATAAAAAACCTAATGTAAATCAGCAAGTATGAAGTCATCTTTATAAAAGGGAAAGCAGTTCTTACCAAGGAGATTATGAAAAAAAGGCTTAAAAAACAGAAAAACATTATAAGTACAATATCTAAACACAATTTATCTGACAGTGTACATCATTTACCCTGAAATAATTGTCATTTCAAAGTCTGAAGATACAGCTTTCAAGGTTGAAGATTTCATCCCCTTCTTGCCTCAGATAAGGTGGCAGATGTCTGAAAACGGACATCTGCGCACTGAGTCTGGTCAAGGCGATTTGTTAACACACTGCACGTTGTCTGTATACCGACAAGGGGGGGTATGAAAGTCACACAACAGGCAATCTCAGTGAAATGAAGGCGCCTCAAACATACTAATGCGCAAGAGGATTTTTCACATTTTAAAAGTTGGAAGAATCCTCTATGTCCAACAGCAGGTGGACGGATAAAGAAAATGTGGTATTCATACACAGCAGAGTACTACTTTTTCCTTTCTTTTTTTTTTTTTTTGGCGTACTACTTTTTCATGAGGAAGGATAAACTTGAGGCAGTCATAGGCAAATGCATACAAGAACATAATGTCAAATGAAGTAAGTCAGGTGCATGAGCTTAAATATTGTGTTGTTTTATACGACAAAATCAAAATACACACACGTATAAAGAGCAAACTAGAAAGCAGAGAAACAGGGAGTAGGGAGAAGTTCAAATAATTCCCCAAATTCTCTATTCTGTTGTTTCAAAGTATTTCAGTACATCTGGTAATTTGTTTCATTTATACCACTAGTTACTCTTAGTTCACTGAAAAGAAAGTTTTGTGCTATTATGGTTGCTTAAACTGTTTTCTTTTTTCATAGACGAAAGAAGAGTGCTTTTTCACATTAAAATAAGAAAATAAAATTGAGATTATTGTAATCATCCAAGCAAGAAAAAGAAAGAAAAGAAGGCCTAGCATTAATTTGATGACTTCATGTTTTCAGAACATTTTGCAAGCTCTGAAAGAAAATTTCAGACACACAAATAAAGAATATGGCAAGAGGAATATGAGGTTTTCATCCCATTTGTGATAGTTTTCCAGAAGAACAGTGTAACTTCTCATATTCTCATGAAATGAAGTGGTGGTCTAGGAAGATTTCTGAAAGAGACTTCTGAACCTGGAGGTTGCATAAAGAAGAAATGTAGTACTCTGGAGGGAAACATTATTAAACATCAAAGCGATTGTCAAGGAGATGCGGGGCTTGGCCTGAATCTGGCCTCGGGATCACCGTGAAACCTCCTGGTGAGACAGCGGGGCGGCCTTCTGAAAATCGGTGGGTAGAAGTGAGTTTCACTATCTCAGGAGAAAATGCCAAGCGGAGGATATTTTTATAGGAAAAATGAAGCAAAACGAAAATTGATGTGTTTTTTGTTTTCTCCACAGATCTCCCACAGCCAAAAATTCTTACAATGGTGCAGTAACAAGTTTCCAGATGGGTAACTTGGCAGTGAGCTTAGAAATGGCCCAGGCATCCCCCAGCAAGGGTGCAGCCTGCATCACCGAGGCTGCATCCCCACAAGGCTGCGTTGTCTGACCAGACCGGCGCTGTTCTCTCAATAGGAAATGAGTCAAGGCATCGAGGTTGGAGCACAGAGATCAGCCACTTCTCATTCATCCCTGCCTACTGTCAAGTAGATCGTCAGCAGCATTCTGAATAAGAAGAATAAAATAAATGTCTAAAATCAGATTTAAAAGGGAGGAGTTTAGCTTTTGACCATTTACTTCTTCATTCCAGGGTTGGGCCAGCTATATCATAGTTAGAAGTGGAGAAATAAAAGGCTAATTTCAGCAAATTCTCCAACATCTCTCATTAATAGGTATTTATTTTTCAAACTTTAGTAAGACAAAAGATTGCCCCTCCTCCATAAGAAACTACAGATATGGCTGGGGATTTAGTTCACTAGTTAAAATGCTTTTCTTGCAAACACAAGGCCCTGAGTTCGATCCCCAGCACAAAAAGAAAGGAAGGAAGAAAGAAAGAAAGAAAGAAAGAAAGAAAGAAAGCAAGAAAGCAAGAAAGAGAAAGAAAGAAAGAAAAGAAACCTCAAATACTTATTTTAGTGCTCATCAAGTTTTGGTACAAAAGCCAATTAATTACCTAGTAACTGTCACCATTTTCAGAGGCCATTTTGGACTTGAGGGTTCTGACTGAGCACAGATCTGGAGTGTGGGAAAACTGTCCAATGGAGTCAGGAAAAATGAATTCCGAGCACACTTTCACTATCAGCCAGCAGAGTAAGCCTGACTAACCTTTCAGCTTCTCAGTGTAGTTCACGCTGTAGCTTCTCTTGTTTCTGCTTTTCTCTATTCTCTCTCCACCTCAAGAGAAAGACAAGGACAAGGTTCGGGTGAGGTGCCAACAAAGTGAGTACATCCAGGTAGAGGCGCAGACAAGTGACCATGGAGTCCCCACATGGCAATGACTGGCTGACGGCACTTTCCAAACGTGGCTTCCTCAGTCACTCCAACGCAACATATTTTTCTAGAATCTTTTCATCTTTTCCACCAAGAGATGGAGTCTCATACTCCTGCAATCTGAGTGTGTTTACTGTGTACTTGCTTATACTAACAGGAGATAGTAAACTCTGAATCTCAGAGGCAATGCAATTTCCGCCTTGCTAGAAAGAGTAATCATGCTTAGACTCTTTTGTCTTCATGAAAATAAGTCCAATTGCCCTGTGGCCACTGTCCTTTGACTAAGCCCAAGTTGGGGCTCTCAGATACACAGCAAAAGTTGGGAGATGACCTGACCAGAGAGAGATGCCTGGCTGGCACCAGACAGCTCCAGACCCTTGCCATCCCCGCTCTTGTGGCACCATAAAACAAAATGCAGGAGTTAGGAACACCTAGCAATGGCCTTCCTGATTTCTTGGTGCACAGAAACCAGGAGTGTAACAGAGTAATTGCTGTTGTTTCAGGCTCCAAGTCAAAGGCTGACTTAATGCAAGTAATTGCTGGTAAGATTTATGACTGAATGCCTTAGATATCAGAAGAGAAAGTGAGTAGAAAGGGCAGTGATACCACCACACTTGTTCATTGTATCTGTGTAGCTCTGTCCCCTCCAATGCCTTCTGGGTCCAAGAATGCTTCATCTCCAGTCCTTGGCTTAGGAGAGAGCTCTGAGCCCTGGCCACACACATCAACAGAGTAGAAGCCAGGTAAATGCCGAAAAAACATCTAAGCTGCTTAGTACAGCCACAATCCAAACTATGATGTGTTCTTTTTCTACACGAAACACCCATATGGACGGTGAGGCAGACGGCTGTGCTGCTTTGAAGTGGAGGACACTTCAAAGTAAAGATGTAACTCTCCCCAATCAGCCATGTGACAGAGTCAGAAAGCAGCCCATATGTAGTCTTCCAAGTTCTGTGCTCCAAATCACCCATCACCTGGAAACAAAACTAATGTATTTCCTTCCCCTTTATCCCTTGCGGGTTGCATTTCTTTTCCTTGGCATGGGGAGGGAAGCTATTAGGGAGGTGACTGACTGAATTGGTCTCTAAAGACAATTCGAAAATTCAGCACAACTGGAATGGGGAAAAAAAAAGAAGCAACAGGATACATCATGTACAGGTACAAATCCCCTGTGTTGAATCTTATCACTATGTACATCTAAAATGTACCACTAAAATAAAATTAAAAAAAAAAGAAAATTCGGTACAACAATCCTCCATCGAGTCTGTAGAATTCATTGAAATCTCAGTTTACTTTATTCTCGGCACTCCTGGGAGTTGGGGCTGGAGTAGACAAAACAAATGTTATTCCTAATGAGCCTTCTTTGAGGTGAGAAACTTCTCACAGATAGCACCAGGGCACTTGGGGTGCACATTACCCACCGTCCGATTTGATGCCAGGTTCTGCTGGAAGACAGAACAACAGCAGTGTTCCTGCAGCCACGGCAACAACACACACATCTTTTCATATTCTTCACTGTGAACGTGAGTCCTCTCCTGGCTCCTGAAGTCTCAAAGGGCATTAACTTTACGTCTGAGAGACACACTGTGTCTTCACTGTGTGTACATTCATATACTATATATATAACAGTTCAATGAAATTTTTAAAAATAAGGACAAAAGAAAAAAAGGCCATTGGAAACCAGTATCTCAAGATAATCCAATTCAGGTTCACTTAAAACTTGAAATGTGCATAAGATATTTCTTGGAACTCAGAAGCATTTTTCAACAAAGCTGGACCGTTCTTTTTACTTCCTTAGAGCCATACAGCCTCATTTTTCCAAATCCTTCTTCACACGCTATTCCATCTTTAAAAAACAGCTTTTCCACAAATAGTTCAGCTAGTACTATATAAAAAAAACTCACAAATGACTGACCTGATGATGCCTTCTTCCTTTTTGCTAATTTTAAAAACAAACATAAAACCAGCAAATTCTTATAGACCTCCTTGCAAGGTACAATTTGCATTTTCCTGTATGGTGTTTACTTCATTGTACTCATCTAGTCACCTCTACTCGCATACATTTCAGTCTCTCAGGGCTTAGCCTAATTTTGTCACCTTCTTCTGTTCTATGAAAAACTTTTCTTTAAAATAGGAAAGTTCCCTGGAGGCATATTTGTTTTTAATACAGGAGTGAAACGTTTCAGTCATTTCCTGCCTTAACAAGAGCTGGCCACACTGAAAAGTTGAGAATTTTAGTTCAGAAGATGAGGAGTGAGGAATTTGAAAGGACGCTGGGGTAGGAAGTAACAAGACAAGCCTGGAGCTGGGATAGCATAGAACAGGGTGCAAGATATTGTGGTCCCCAGGAGATACGGATTTGAGAGAGAAGAATGTGAGCAGTAAAGACCCCTTCCACATCCACGCTGGTGCCCCAGTCCGTGTAAACCTGCACAACATGGCTCCAGACTCCAGGATTCAAGTCTTAGCACACACATCCCACAGGAAAGCCCTTGTGGGCTGTAGAGGTATGTGTCAGCTATTTGGAAACTCAGCCATCACCTACAGCTGCACTTTATAAATTCCAATTGCCTGAGGACAAAACAAGACCTTGAAAATGAATCCATTTTAAAACGACTTACACGTTTTCCATATTCAGTCTTCAAAGGTTATTAAATGCCAAAAAATAAGATTGCAGAAATCTGAACAGGGTGTTTGTGTGTGACATGATGTGCAAGAGTTGATCAAAATATAAGGTGACAGTTAAATAAAAAATATTAAAACGAATGACGCATTGCCATTAATCCCCCTCGTAATGCTCCCCCTCACTTTGAACACACCTCTCCCGTTGCTCTTGTCACTTTCTGAAGCGGTTCTAGAAGTTCTCTTTCCTGAGTGTCTTTTTGAGGCCTGATCCAAAATATAGTGCGTGTTTCTGCTAAGTACCACTCGATGGAACGGCAGGCTCACAAAAACATCGTGGTATATCCTCATCCTCTTTATTCACCAGATTTGTCACTGTGTCATTTCTGGGCTCTTCCCTACAGTCAAAATTACCATGAAAGGTAAATGTTTTGAACCAGTTTAGGACGGGAAGGCAGCCAGGACGACACAACTCAAGACTGATGAAAGAGGGCCATCAGAACAGTTTCAGAAACTTGCAACAAAGACAGGAGAAATGTGTTTGAAGTGGGGGGGGGGGAATTCTGAGCGACATTAATGGCGTTACCAGTTACTATAATAATTTTTTTTAATTTAAACATTCCCCTCAATTTTTTTCATATTTTGCATATGTGTGCCACCATACTTCAATACATCAGATGGGTCATCATAAAAGCAAGAGAATCAGACACACGTATTTCAATACCACATTGTTTCTCTGGTGAGAGAAACTGAAACTGTAAATAAAGACTGAAATATATTATATTGAGAAAGAGAAGAAATTGTTCAAACAGGAAGGGGAACAAGGAAGGGAAAGGGGGAAAGGAATGGAGGGAGAAGAGAAAAAAGAATAGAAGGGGAAAAGTGGAAACAAAGCTTTTGTAAATAAGGAGAGGAAGAGGGGTTGAAGGGAGTGGAGGGGAATGGGAAAAAAAGAAGCGGCAAGATATATCATGTACAGGTACAAATTCCCTATGATGAATGTTATCACTATGTATATCAAAAATATACCACCGAAATAAAATTTTTTTAAAACTCAAGAAAAGAGCAAGAAAAAAGGAGATGTATTTTGTCCAACATCTATCTAATCTTATTAAAGACTTTTACATGTCAAATTTGTACTCAAATTTAGAAGACACGCAAATTTTTACTCAAAAATTTACTTCTAAAACAGCTCTCTGAAGCAATAGAAGGGACCCCCTAAAAACCGAACTACAAATCCAAGTAAGCTGGCTTCGCTCTTTAAAAAGTTCCAAGTGGATAGTATGTTTTTCAGCAGACCTGAATTACAAAGATAAGGCAGATATTATCTTTGTTTTTCTCCTTTCACTTTATTGCTATAACCAATTATCTTGTCTGATCCTAAAGAAGAAAGAAATCTCTCTCTATGGTGTTAATCCAAATTTAAGTTTCCAGAGAGAGCGTGTTGGAGGTTAGACTCAGTTTGTTGTTATGTTTTTGTTTCTTTATAACATGATATAAAATATAAAATCTGGAAGATCAACTTTATGAAAACAATACACTGCTGTTTGTAATTCATATGTCACAAAACAAGATAATTTTCAGTCTATGACCCATCAAAGATGTAGTTTACTTTTCTTCCTCCCTCTGCTCTCTCCGAAGTATATACTCCAAGTTAATGTTCTTGTTTTTGAAGAGATAAACACCGCTCTTCTGCGGGGAAGTGGCCTATCGCTTTATGGACTCAGATGTAGTTCCTCTCCCCGTTTCCCACTAAACGCCCGTGGTAGAAAAAATCATAATTTAATGCTGAGGATAGGAGCCACCCGGTCACCAGAACCACCCATTCAGGCTTCACCACACACTCAGGAATGTCTGAAGTGTGCCAAGCACTACCCAGGGGATGGGAGCATAGAGTCAAAGACAGGACTACCATGGTCAGGGAACGCTGTGCCTGGGAAAGGAAAGCAGACTCTGGCATCACAGGTACAGCTGCAGGAAGTGGACCCACAGGATAGCTGAGTAAGGAAAAGCCACGTGCTGAAGCAGCTCGGTGTGGCCGGCCAGGATGGATCTGTGATGATAACTCGAGTTCGCCTCATCGGGCTAGCTCTAGATAAAACCCAAAATCATGTAACTGATCTTTTGGGTTCTTTCTTTTCTAAAACCGAGTTCATTCTTTCTCTTCCCAAACCATAAGCATCTGCATCCATTCATGGATTGCAACTGTGCTCTGAAACAAGTTTGGGGGCAAGAGAAATAGTACTGAGTACCACCATGGCCAATGGAGTCAGCTGGTGAATTCTGGGTATCAGCCCACCTGGGGTTGTAGGTTAGGACAGAGCACTGGCAGAGAGACTCATGCTTTAGGTACGGGAGTGTTCAACAGCTCTAACACTATTATCCTAGAGGCCTTTAAGAAATACAAGTTCCAAATCCTCCCTCCAGAGATTAAAATTCAGTAAAAATGAGAGGGGATCTTGGAAACTACATGTTTTCTAAAGTTTTTCAAGGGATTCCGATGAGCAGTCAGATTTGGAACGTACTCCCTGGATGTAAAGATTTCTTCCCAGAAAACTAGGCCATTATGAACATCTACCAGAGTGGCACAAAGTAAGTAATGGTCACAGTGTAAAACTTGATTAGCAGATTTGCAACTTCATTTGGACAAGATGTAAGGTTACTCTCTGATTTCTAACTACACAAATAAGTGGGAAAGGTCTAGGGAAATCTATGCCTCTGGTAAAACCCTATGCTTTTTTAAGCTGGAAAGGACTGGTTCTTTTTCTTTTTTTAATTTTATTTTATTTTAAACCAAGAACATGTATTGGTACGTTTCACATATAATGGTTACATTCATCACATTTATTTTGTACCTGTACATGATGCACCTTGGTTCTCCCCCCTCTTCCCCACCCCTCCCCTCTGTTCCCTCCCTCCCTATTTACAGCAGGTTTATTTATAATTTTCCATATTTTCCCTTTCCCTTTTCTTTCCTCTGTTGCCTTTCTGCTTTTCCCCTTCTTTCTTTCTAGTACTCCTCTCCTTTGTATATTATCTTCCTTTTATATAATATCTATTACACCTCTTTGTCCTTATTTACAATTATGGTTTCTCATATCAGAGAGACAATTCGATGTGTACTCACAAGTGTCTGATTTATTTCACTTAAAAGTATGTTCTCAAGGAACATCCATTTACATATGAATGACTCCAGTTTACCCTTTTTTATGGCAGTGTAGTACTCCATTGTGTAGAAAAACCACATTTTCTTTAGCCATTCATTGGTTGTTGGGCATTTAGGTTGTTTCCAAGACTTAGCTATTATAAATTGTGTTGCTATGAACATGGTTGTGCATACGTCCCTGTGGTATGATGATTTTAATTCTTCTGGAAAGATCCCCAGTAGGAGAATAGCTGGGTCAAATGGAACCTCCAGTTGTAGTTTTTTGAGGAATCTCCATATTTATTTCCACAGTGGCTGGACCATTCTACATTCCCACCAACAGTGGAATTCCTTTTTCCCCGCAGCCCCTCCAGCATTTGTTATTGGTTGATTTTTCCATATACGCAGTTCCTTCTGGAGTGAGGTGGAATCTTAACGTTGTTTTGATTTGCATCTCTCGGATGACTCGTGATGTTGAACATTTTTTCATATATTTATTTGCCATTTTTATTTCTTCGTCTGAGAAATGTTTATTCATTTCAGTTGCCCATTTTTGGATTGTGTCTTTAAATTTGATAGGTTTATTTTTTTTGAGTTCTTTGTATATTTTAGATGTTAGACCTTTGTCTGATGGATAGCTAGCAAAAATTTTTTCCCAATCTGTGGGTTTTCGCCCTGCTCTGTTGGTGATTTCTTTTGCTGTGCAAAAGCTTTTTAATAGCATGTGGTCCCAAGCACTGATTCTTTGTATTGTTTCCTGTGCAGTCTGGGTTCTGTTCATAAACTTTTTTCCTACCCCTATGTCTTCGAGGGTTCTTCCTATTCTATTCTCCAGTAAATTTAATGTTTCTGTTTTAATGTTTAGATCTTTGATCCACTTTGATTTGATATCTAGTTTTAGTTTTTGACATGTGGTAAGCCAGTTTTTCCAGCACCATTTGTTAAATAAGCTATCTTTCTTCCAGTGAGGGTGTTTGGCTTCTTTGTCAAAGATGAGGTATTTGAGTGTGTTTGGGGTTGTTTCTGTATCCTCCAATCTATTCCATTGATCCTCAGGTCTGTCTTTTTGCCAGTACCATGCTGTCTTTAATACTGTAGCTTTATAGTATAGTTTTAGGTTGGGGACTGTGATGCCCCCTGCTTTTCCACTGTTGCTTAGGATCGTTTTTGCTATTCTTAGTCTCTTGTGGCTCCATATGAAATTCATGATTGTCTTTTCTAACTCTTTGAAGTATGTTAGTGGTATCTTGATTGGAATTGCATTAAATCTGTATAGTAGTTTAGGAAGTATAGCCATTTTCACTATGTTGGTTCTTCCTACCCAGGAGCATGGGATGTCTTTCCATTTTTTGATATCCTTTTCAATTTCCTTTTTTAGAGTGCTGTAGTTTTCGATGTAAAGATCTTTTACTTCCTTTGTTAGATAGATTCCTAAGTATTTTATTTTTTTGTGTGCAAGTGTGAAAGGTATATCTTTTGTTATTTCTTTTTCGGTGGGTGTATTGTTTGTGTATAGGAATGCTATTGACTTTTGGGTGTTGACTTTGTATCCAGCAACGTGACTGAATTTGGTTATTAAATCCAGCAGTTTTTTGGTGGAAAAGGACTGGTTCTTGAGAGATCTCTCTCCTCATCGACAGGAAAATAATGAATAGTGCCCACCTCAAGTGTAAGAAAAACATCCTACCACATAATGAAGGAAGAGAACTATCATGGAAGTTGAGAGGAAAATGACTTATGCTTGGATTTTTAATTGTAGTGAAGATAAATGCAAATAAGAGTCTTAAAATATAATTTTCAAAAAGTTCAAAACATAACTCAATTTTACAGAATAAAAATATGTCAACTAACTAGTGAAGCATTTGGCAAAATAAATCTGGCTCATGAGAAAATTCAAAAAATTTAACACAATATCTGAAAGAAAAAAATGCTGGACAATAATTTCTGTGTTAGCAGCATAACCAGTTAACGTCTGCAGAATGCTACGATGTCAACATTTGGGTTTGTATTTTCTAATGAAAAGTTTTTATCTCTACAGAACAAAAATCTACAATCTAATGTAGAGTGTCACAAAATGTTGGTGCTAGTCCATCTTATATAAGATGTCAACAAAGGATTACACCCCTAGAGTGTTAGTAAGTGCTTGAGGGGGCCTGTTAGAAAATGTTCCAGGGCTTTGAAAGGACTTTCAGTGACCTTTTTTACGTATTTATAAGTTAGGGATAAATTTTCATTATAAACATAAACCTCTAAAAGTTAGGCCAGCCTCTGTGGGTGGGGACTTGATGACTTTGCCTAAGACGCAAGTGTTCCTACACACAGCATCCATATGACAAATTAGTCATATCACCTTGAGAAACTGCGAAGAACAAAGATTAACCTCTCACTGCTTGCAAGTTCACGACGACCCTAAGTGAACTTTTAAAAGCCTCTGTTACTTCCACTTCTTTTCCAAGGGTAGGAAACCAAACCCTAGAAATTGATTTCCCATTTTATTTCTCCTGCACTACTCAGAAAGGTGAATGAATCCCTCTTTTCTTGAAGTCATGCAAATCTCTTACATGCTGACCTTCCTTCTCATCTGCAAGACTAGAATGTAGACAGTCATCCAAAAGGTGCTAGAATAAGGTTCCCTGGAGAACTTGTGCATACCAGCTCCATACATGAATTACAATCTTCTTCCTTGATGGTGAGTTTGTCATAACCAGTGGAATTGGGGTTATTCTCAAATATGACTTGTTAGGTGTATCCTCCTTTGCCAAACAGGACTTCACTGAAACTTTGAAAATAACTATACACTGTCTTTGAGAATGAAGAAGCAGTAAACTGTGAATTATTAGTAGACAGAAAGAATATAATATCACTTTTCAGAAGTTTTTATTTTTGTTTTCTTAGAGAGTTAGAAGTCAATCAAAAAGACAAAAAAGGCATCCTCATATTTCCATAGAAACAATAGAACATTACAAACAATACCAACAATATTTTAGGATGAAAAACCACAATGGGTTTGTGTTCATCCATTCATTTGGCCGTGTGTAATTAATCCTTGTGTTGCTAAATCTTTTGTCAGAAGTCTGCTTTCATGAAATCATCTGCTGTACACAAAGAAGAAGCCTAACAATGTGACAGGTCTCCTGGTGCTGTGTGACACTTGTCTAAACAATGTCGGAATGGAAACTGTGCTGACAAGTATTCCCTGAGATTTTTAGTTAAGAATACTCGGCGTAGTTCTTTCCCTAAGACTCTAACACTGTCCAACTTTATCAAAGACTCCTTGGTTTCTATTCTACAGATTATAACAGTGCCTGAGACCAGCATGAAAGGAAAGGAAAACCACTTGATGATAAGAATAAATCAACAATATTAGAATGAGAGGAAGTCAATTAGGTATCATGGTGAACATACATTACTATTTTATAAGGGTTTGACTCCTGCTTATCATGTAGGAAAGAACTTATGACCAGTGGATACGTTAAAAATTTCCAGGACTGTTTATGCATCCTGAAAAAGTTACATTTGACATATTTATAGTGATTTTTTACTAAACAAAATTAACCCACACTTACAGAGGAAAGGCGAATCGTCACCTTTCCGCTTGACACCATTGTGACAGCACCGCCACAGTGTTAAACTGTTTTAAAAAGGCCAGCTATGGAGTGTACGCAACTACGAGGTAAAGCAACAAATCGCTGTTTGTTCAAGTGCTTTTGGAGAAACCCAAAATATAATTCAGTTGCACGTGACGCCAGGAATTTCTTCCTTCTCAAGTCAGTGTCTGATCGTGGCAAAATCAGACGAAAATAGTATTGGAAGACAGATGTGGTCACTTATTATTTGGTCTAACGACTGGTGAATAGATGAAAAAAATAGTACGTGTATGCACAGACATGTTGTTTTCCCTTAAAAAGAAGTGAAATACTGGCATGGGCTGTAGTATGTGAGCCTCAAAACCTTAGGCTGGGTGAACAAAGCCTGTCAGAAATGATCACATACTGTACAATCCCGTTGATACAAAATGTAGAGAAAGGACAAATCCATAAAGCCAAAAAGTAGACTGGTTGTGCTGGGGCTTGGAATGAGGGAAGAATGGAAGGTAACTGCTATATCGTGGGAGCAGGTTTTCTCTTTTGGCAGTAATGAGTGGTCTGAGATTAAATAGCCCTCCGGGCTGCACAACCCTCTGAATAAACTAAAAACACTCGACAGCACACTCTCAAAGGGTGAGTTTTGTGATACGTGAACTACATATCAATAAAGTCATTTTAGAATTATGATGTAATAAATATCATTTGCTACTTTTTAATTTTTGTGCACATTTATAACCAACAATAAGAGGGTTAAATAATGTTTTGCCAAGAATGTTTTAAAGGATATTTTTTCATTGATTATGAACATCATTTTGCAGAGTTTCAGCTTCCGTGATCGTTTTCACAGTCCTGCTCTGCTATCCAAGGACTGCTTATGTATGAATTGTGTGTGGTGAGGTGTGCGTTTATCATGTTGGTAATCATAACTTTTCATCGTAAGTATATTCATAGGTAATGCTTTCAATCCACAATTATAACACCCTAGAATCAAACACAAGGGCAGCAGAACATAAAGTAAAAGTGGCATTCATGTCTTTATTTTCTAGATTTATTTATAACCCCCTATTTAAAAATGATATTTTCAAATGATTATTTGACTATCTTTTAGCAACTTAAAACTCATAGTTTTTTAGTCGAACATATCATTCTACCATTGGAGTCATTAAAATAACAAAAATCACACAAAATAGACAAATTATAAAGAAGAGCAAAAGTTAGGAAGGAAATAAAAAATCAACAAGCAGGGTTGAGATGATTCATTCAGACAATACCAAACATATTAAATAAGTACATTAAATTTAAGTAATTTGAACTCTATCGTTCATCTCACATAGAATTAAAATACACATTGCTTACAAGAGACAACGATTATGAGAAAAAGCTAAAATATAAGTGTAGGTATGCAAGAGCCGATATGAAGATAACAACAGTGATATGATTAAACATCCCTCAATAGAATTTAGGATATAAACAATGAACCACAGGGAATAAATTGGTACTAATTATGGTCCTATTCACAACCAAAATCTTAGTCATAAGGTTTTATATGAGAAATAGCATAGTTTTGAAAAATATAAAGTAGCTTTCTAAAATGTTAAGAAAAATATGAACCAAAACATGCACATTGGGGAAAATTTTTACACACTACGCATAACCCATGGCATGGACATCAGTCATTTGAAGGACATAATAAGATTTAATCAATAGGCATCTACTGAATGCTGCGCTTTTCAAAAAATATACATTCCTTTCAAGTCTCCATAGAATATTTATAAAAATTGATTGGATAATAACTGAAATAAAGAGACCTCAACAAACTCTGAAAGACAAATGCTATAGAGACCACATTGTAACAATGCCATCAGATAAATTTTAAATACAAAATCCAAGTGCTGAGGAAGAGTAAAACATTCTTACAAAGTACTACAAGTCCAACAGGACATTCAGCATATAATAATAAAATTAGAAAAATTAAAAATATTACTTGTCTAAACTTATAGGCCAAAATGTAAGCTACTCTCAGAGGTAAATGTGTTGTTGGAAAGAGCAGGAGAGAGCAGGGAGGAAGGAAGAAGGAAAGAAAGAGATCACAGGGTAAATTTAAGAAGTCTTAATCATATCACTTACACTGTTAGATAAATGAGTAAGGGAGTAAGTAAAGTTCTAAGGAAAGCACGAATGAAATACATACATAAATTAAAATTAATAAAATAAGGTAGTTCTTTTTTAGAGCCCAAGAGTTAGTTCTTCGAATCAATGACAATGACAAAAATATTCAAAATACTGGTCTGACAAATCAAATTCAGGAGTAAAAAAGCACTGAGTGAAATAAAATGTAGTAAAATGTCATAGAGCAAGATGCAGGCACCGCGCTGGGTGACGTGACCAAAAGGCTGAGCCAAGCTGGAGCTGAGCTTCTTCCAGAAGAGCAACCTCCAGTACTCTCTTTGCTCTCCACATGACTCAACAGCTCCAAAAGCCAAACGCAAGGCTGTTTTGCACAATACCCATTTTTAGAACACAAAACAGAAATTTCTGTCAAAATTTGTTTTTAACAACAAAGATAATCCCTGGCTTAATATACTTTGCAACTGAGGAATCTTTCAATCATGCAGTTATAAACACTGCGGAGCCCTCAAGAGTGTCTCCTGCTAAGTGCCTTCTCTGGCCAGCTGAGACTCTGCCTTGTTCTCTGAGGGAAGATAGATTGTGATGAATAATGGATTGGGTTTTTCTTTTTTTTCTTTCTTTCTTTTTTTTTTTTTTGCATAATGCACCTTTGATATTTACTAAAGAAGAGTTTTTCAGAAAAATGCAATCAAAGCAAGTCATTCTCCAGCTATAGAAAGGAAGTTCCTCTAATGCCAGGGATACACTGTATATTGCAATTTGCCTTGCAAAACTACACACACTAGAAAGTCAAAAGGTGGGTCCTCCTTCTCTTATTTTTATTCAGGCATATCTACTTAAAATTAAAACTTGGTCTAACATTTACACAGAAAAGATCAAGACTCTAAACTATGAGTCTGCATCTTAGAGGAAAGCTCAGGAAAGAGGAGGATGGGGCACCAATCCTGCCAGCTCCGACTGGCCTCTGGTGGCACTCATGCCAGGAGTGGCACTGAATGGCCCCTGAAGCACAAGTCCTCTATCAGTCACTTTCCCATAACTGGACAAAATCTGACATACACAATTTAAGGAGGAGAGGTTTATTTCGCTCGCGTATTTAATGTGTTCAGATCATGGCAGGCTAGCTCCAAGGCAAAAACAAACAAATGAAAACCAAAAAACACATGGCAAAGGGTATGGTGGAGGCAAGTTGCTCAACCCCGAAGCAGCTAGAAACAATGAGAGAAGGAAGGCATCAGAATGAGAGTACACCCTTCCAGGTCACACCCCCAGTGGTCCACCTTTTCCAAACAGCACCTTCAGCTATGGGTGCTTTAATGGATTTATCCACTGAGGGTATAGCACCCCCACGATCTAATCACCTTCCCAAAGTCCCACCTCCGAACCCAAGAGGCTTCGGGGGAACATTTTAGATCTAAGCTACAACAGGTCCTGATTCAACCCAACACCCTCCCAAACTAGCTACCCAGCTAATGTTCTCCCTTAAAATATCAGAACTTAGTCAAGCTTGTGAGGGGGTTAGGATTTTTCAAACATATATCTTGAATACTTCTTTTAATGAATAAACGTCATCATTTCAATCAGTAGTACAAAAATGTAGGATATAATAAATCATTCCATTGCCAAAATGGATTCCAATCTTGACATCTAAAAACAGAAATAAGGTCCCAAATGACCACATGTATCAATTGATTCTATCCAAGCAACACAGCCACTCTTCCTAAAGTGTGTTTTATTTCTTTGGTTTGGTTGGCTTGGGTTTATTTCCCCTTCCTTCCTTTATTTCTCTTTCTTTTTAATCAGCTATACTCAAGATTATTTTTAGGTTTAGCCAGAGGCTAGAAATTATAATCTGTCCAAAGGATTCTTGAGTTTGGCAGTATGTGTCATCTTTAATCTCTAATAAAAAGGGTAAGCACAATTTCTAAAGATGACCTATTCCTAGATACTGCTTTCAATGAGAAGAACATCATGAATTGATCAAACCAGCATTCTACTATGGAATTCAGAAGTCATGCAGTCATTTCTGTGTTGTCCAATATAGCAGTCATATCCACAAGTAGTTGTACATATTTAAATTTGAGTTAATCAAAATTAAAGTCAAAATTCAGTCTCTTGGTCATTTAGCCATACTTCAAGGCCTCAGTAACCCCAAAGCTACCATATTAGGAGAGCAGATACAACATATATTTTTTTTTTTTTTTTGGTGCTGGGGATCGAACTCGGGTCCTTGTGCTTACAAGGCGAGCACTTTAACCGCTGAGCTAAATCCCCAGCCCCATATTTTCATTATCACAGAAAATTCCATTTGAAGTCTGCTTTAGGTGCAGAAATGGAGGTAGACCCGGGCTTGCCTAGTCCCCATGTTCCTTTAATATCCGAGGAACTCACTCTCTTATCTGGCATCCACCTTTGCCCAGAACCACTCAGCTGACGATATTGTGCGCACACACAGAGACCTGGCAGGGTCAGTAGCTCCTAGCCTCTTTGGCACTAATGATAAACTATTTTTCCTTATGAACGGTGCGGCTTTGTGAAAGTTACCCAAACATTTTTTAAATTGATATGTAAAGGTTTCATGTATCTATGCGGTACTATGTGATATTTTGACACAGGTGCATACTGTGTAATCATCAGATCAGGGTAACTTGCTCGCACATCACCTCATTTTTATTTCTTTGTGGCGAGAACATCTAAAATCCTGACTCCTGGATGTTTTGAAACATATAATACTTGCTCTATGTCCACTGTTCTGTACAAGAGAACCCCAGAACTCGTTTATCTGGTCACTTCAAGGTCTTCCACCACTCTTCTCTTCCACCACTCTTCTCTTCCACTTTGCAGCCTCTGGTAACTACTATTCTCTCAACTTTTATAAGGTCAACTTTTTCTAGAATTACATATGAGTGACATCATGCAGTATCTGTCTTTCTGTGTGTGGCCTATCTCACGTGGCGTAATGTCCCACAGGTCCATTCGCGTCCTATAGAGAGAAGTCCCTCGGTCACACCCAACCTAATGTCACTCCCTATCACACTCTTCCCCAGAGACTCCTGCAATTGCCAATCCACCTACCTTTCAAAGTCCATTTAAGGACCTGTCTGCTCTTTGGGAAAGACTCTCCTAGTCTTTCCCAAATCCTCACCCCATTGCTTTCTCTCCTCTAAAGTACTATGGCATTTATATCTGCAAGCTAATTGTGGTGATAGGACCCACAAATTGTGGATTGCATTCTGCCTCTTTACTTCAATTCTTGTTCCATCTCTCTTTAGACTGAACTTGCTCCATCGAGATGGGCACTTTGGTTTTCTGGGCAGATTTATAAGGTTACTCTTGAGGAAAAAGTGCCAGCAACCCCTCTACAAAGGTCACATCACCCTGCGTCTTGGCACTTGGTTGCCTAGATTTTGTATTA
Organism: Hystrix cristata; assembly: GCA_004026905.1. NCBI lineage: Eukaryota > Metazoa > Chordata > Mammalia > Rodentia > Hystricidae > Hystrix > Hystrix cristata. The sequence continues at coordinate 51,594 of PVJO010006499.1, forward strand.
GTCACCAAGGTTTTCTGTAGCCTGGGCCTTTGCCCCAAGCCATGAAAGCCTGTGGCAAAAAGCAGAGCTCATCCATCTCCATCCTTCACTACTGAGCACAGGGAAGAAGCTCCACAGACACTTTTTACTTAATCACATAAGGCAATTTCTCATCCCTGCTTCCTCACTCCATGCTTTCTCTTTGAAAAAGACCACGTTTTTCAGCAGTTTCCATTCTCACAGGATGGGGGGGTCCCTCCCTTATTAACAAGCAGTAAATAGCTGATTTTTCATTTCTGAATGCATAAGATTTGCAACATAGTGCGGAGCGGAGGCTCATCCAAGTTCGTGATCGCCCCATTCCCCACCCCACCTCCTACACACACAGAGTCTGTGTCAGGCTTCAGTGGGTAAACGGATACAATATCTCCAGAATACAGACAGTGCATCTCTAGGTCCCCGGCCACCTGGCACCTACTGCTTCTGACACTACAGTGACAGCATCCATGTGTCACATGTTGCCAGCCAAAGACTCAAGCTCGAATCTGCCCAGCAGGCAGGCTGGTTGATTCCATGCCCTGAGAAGGGTGATCCAGAAATCACAGAAGCCTGCTGACAGGAGGAAAGAGGGAAGTATGCTTTGTAATGTTTGGGATCCTGATGAAGATCTAGGGGAAACAGGGTTTAGTTCTGGCTCTCTTGCTTTTTCTGAGGGTGGTTAGGAAAGGTAGAACTTCACTAGGAATCAGGTCATGGGGCGAAGGCAGTTTGACCATCAGACATTCCTAGTAATGCACAGGGACAGATAAGTGGGTCTAGGCATCGCGATAAGCACTCAAAGAAGGAAAGGCCGCCGTGGGATTCTGTAGCTGCCTGTGCCTTTGGAGAAGCGTTGCAGAGTACGGTTTTTTCTGTCCCCCCCATCCCCATTAACAGCCTGAGTTAATTTTTAACCTTTGACCTTTGACACCTTTTCGCTTTTTAGTAGTTAATCTTTGCTTAGTGTTAACTGTGTTGTGCACTATTACAAGGACCATTTTTAACCCTCAGCACACTCGATAAAGTAGGTACTAATACTGTCCACCTCTGATTGCAACATGGAAAAATTGAGCCTCGGAGTGATTAAGTAACATGTCTGTGTTTACACAGCAATAAAGAGCAGACAAGAATCCAGGCATGCCATGTGTCCTTAGGATCAAGACTGTCGCCAACAATGCAAGCCCATGTGATGATTTCTCAGGCCACACCACGAAGAGGTGAAGGCTGAAAGTGAGAAAGAAACTGTAAAGCCCTTTATATTTTTCTCCATACCCAAATTGTCAGCCAGGTTATTTTAAAATGATCACTTTTGAGGTAATCAGACATAATGCTTTCAGACATAATGCTAAGCAAGACTCCTAGATAAGCTCATCAATCCAGGGACCTTCTGTCCTGGGTTTCCACCTTCGGAAGGATAGAATCGGGCTGCCTCAGGGAAGCCAAGAAGGGGCAGGCATCACGGTAACACCGAAGAGATTTGTGGAAAAGAGATGATGTGTTCTGTGATTTTTCATGTCCACATTTTCAGAGGAAGGCTGTTTTATGTGTCGACCTGGCTGCCCTGGAGTTTAAATGAGTTCTGAAATGAGAGGCTCACACCTGACAACTCCTCGCTTTTCCAGTCTGATAGAATCACATTCGCTGAGATAGGATGAAAGCCGGAAAGGGGCCTCCTGGCTGCACTGTGCTCCTCAGCACTTCAGCTCCTGTTGCACTGTGTCCACTGGGCCCATCGGCTTTCTGGCTGCTGTCTGGCAGCTCCCTCCTTCTGCGAGCCTACCGGCTCCTCCCTGGTGACTCCTTGTCCCCAGCTCCTGCCCAAGCAGGTCACGCCCTCTCTGACAGTCAGTATCTCAGCACTCTGGTGGCTGTGTTTAAACTCAGGTCTCCCTGCCATGTCGTGGCAGCCCCAGGTCCCATGCAGCAGCCCAACTCTCCTTCAGTCCCCCCCGGAAGGTGTGCAAGATGTCACTCTGGTAGAACGCAGCTCTTTGGGGGCTGCACTTACGGGCACAGTAAGATCCAGCTCTGCAAGGGAAGCAGGAGACGGTACTGCCTTTTGAATAGGAAGGGATTTGGGAAAAATACCTACTTGACTTTATCCCCAATTTCAATATCAGTGAAAAGCAAAAGGCACAAAGGCATCTTAACTCTTGGCTAAGACCAGAATCCTGCACGTTCAAAGCACAAGACTGGAATTCTGTTTTCTCTTAGCAAAAGAACCACCGAGAAGTGTTTAGAGAAATGGTGTCGTTGCTTCCTTCCTAGAAGGAGGGTTATTTTATTCTGTTTCAGTTTGTTCCTACAACTAAAGTGTCCTGGTTACCTGTTCTTGTCTTCGCACCATTTGTCTCTGCCAAGTCAATCTTGAATTTGGTGTAACTGCTTTGGATGCTGATACAAAGCTGACAAAGCAACCTCACTACAAAATCACTCTCTTTTCTGATGATGTTAACTTCCTGGAAACCTTTTTAAGAATAACAATCTGGGTTTCTTCAAAAATTTTCCACTCAGTGAAGTTTACACATACCTGTTCATAGCAATGCAGAACCGCTAAGGATCAGCCTTATGACTGGCTGCTCGTACTGACAGGAGTTTGCGGTGTGTGAGCCTTTCGAGGAAGGGAAAAGATCCGGAGGGTCTGAAGGTCGCTTTATCCATGGAAATGAGGATAGAAGGAGTCACAGTTGTCTTTTTTTTCATCAAGTGCCTCCCTGCCTGGGCCAGGTGTCACTGTGCCCCAAGATATCAGTTCACTAGCTGAAGACCCTTACCCGCACCCTCCCCCAAAAAAGGAAAAAGAAAAGAAAAGAATAAAATAAAAGCAATTCCCAGGCTCATCGCCAAACCAGGTATGTAAGAATCCCTAGGAGCAAGGCCTGTTACAGGAAGCCAGCAGCAGGAGAAGGTGGCTTTGGACACAGGGCTCCTGACACATCCGATGAAAGGTCAGGTGCACACGTCCCATTGGACCAGGGCTACCTGGGCTGTGAATTAGAACCTGAACCACAGGGGGATCATCCATTCAAGAGGGACCTCGGAGATCGCCAGGCGCCCTCCCCTGGGAAACTGGCTCCCTGGTTGGACAGGTCCCCGCAGCCCTGTGCGCCTCTGGGTATGAGTTTGGTCTCAGTCTGCAATTTGGGTTGACCTCAGGAAGTGGCGGGTGTGGTGCTTCCTGCCAGCTGCTCCGGCCAGGGACTAGCTTCATATGTTATCTTGTCTCGGTTGGCGATGCTTTTTTGTAATTATTGGTTTTTCTGATTTTTTCTGATTTTTTAAAGCATAAAAACATGACAAAAATACTAAATTCAGTGACTGAAAAAAAGAAACACAAAAGAACAAGGAAAAGGAAACTGACTTTAAAAATCACTGAATTTTGCTGTACCTGATGGCTTATACCTATAGTCCCAGCCCTGGGAAGGCTGAGACTGAAGGATCATGATTTTACAACCAGCTGGGCCTAGATAGTGAGCTCTAGGCCAGCCGGGACTGAATACTGCACAGTGAGACCCTGTCTCAAAAGAAAAAAAAACCTGGATTTTTATTAGATTAAAAAAATAAAGGCTAAGACTTCTCTTCTTGCTAAATTGATGAACAAGCAAGATCTACTAGTTCTGTCCTGAAGTATCAACTACAGGGAAATGGTAGACGAGAGTGAAACTTTTATTTGAGAAGCTAACATAAAAACTATGAGCTCAAAGGCTACCATGTTATGGTGCGCACACACGTGTGTGTATGTGTGTGCGTGTGCATGTGTGTGCGTGTGCATATGTGTGTGTGTAGCAGGCTTGGCAGAATCCTAACACAGAGGAAGGTTAAAGATTGGAAGGCAGACTTCGAGGTTCTAGTATTCTCTCTCTGCCATTGCCTCATGTGGGAGCTACCCTGCAGGATGGCACCCAGCTTTTCTCCTCCTTAAATATGAGCTACTAATGAGAAACCAGCCCTGAGAACTATGGCCCCAGAGAACTAGTGGGACCCAGAGCCTCCCACAAAGGTCAGGTTCACATACCCATATGGAGACCGATGACACCAGAGGCCACAGTATTGCAAACAGAACCAGACAAAGAACTTTATGTATGTATGTATGTATTTTCAGCACCTGGGATTGAACCCAGGACCTTGGCACTGAGCTACATCCCCAGCCCACTTTTTATTTTGAGATAAGTTTTCACTAAGTTGCTAAGTTACCCGGGCTGCATTCAAACTTGCTGTCTTCCTGCCTCAGCCTCCAGAGAGCTGGGATTACAGATCTGTGGCACCATGTGCAACTCACTCCTTTAAAAGTGGAATCTCAAAAACAAAACAAAACAAAACAAAAAGTGGAATCTCTCGATACCTCTATCTGGCCTCTTCCCGTATTTAGTAGCCTTTGCCATTATAATCAACACTACAAGGCAGAACTTAGATGTGACCATGACTGGAATTCTCTATTATTAAAAGTCAACCCTGCAGTAACTATTATTACTCTATAAATATCTTTTCCAACTTGTATGAATATTTTGGTGAGAAAAATTTATAAAACTCGATTTGCTAAATCAAAGTGCATGACGATTTTTAATTTCAAAATATATTGCCAAATTCCCCAGTAAGAAAATTGTATTCTCACTGTCCATATTGAGAATTCCTATTTTCCCATATTCTGATTAAAATTTGTTATCAGCCTTCTAGTCTTTGCTAAACAACAAAATGCTGTCTTTTAAATAGAGACCCTTCTCATTATGGATGTTATTGAACTTTGTGTTTTAATATGAAATGTTATTCTCATATCCTTTGTCCGTTTTCTAGTTAAATGGCCATTTCTTCTTAGTTGATCTGTAGATCAGTTTTTAACACTATAGATATTATCCCTTTTTCATATAAATGTATTTGTAGAGTTTTCCCTGTTTGACAGTAGTTCTTCATTTTATACATTCAGAGTAGTTTTCTTTTACCCTGGAGAACAATAAGACAGACTTTTCCTTTTAGTTTTTCGCTCATCATGTTTATGAAGATCTTGTCTCCAACATTGTGTGAGTATTCGCTGGAATTTTCTTCTGGTCCTGTCAATATTTCATTCTTTACCCTTCACATTCCTCACATTTCCTTTAATATTAAGCACATTATTAATTTAATTTTTATATAAAGGGAACAAGGATCTAACTTTTTTCTCAAACAGTTAACCAGGGAGACATCAGAGTCTTGAACATCACAAACAGTAAATGTGCAGTCACCCCGTCGCCACGTGTTTACACTGTGTGACCACCCGAGGACCAACTTACACCCACGCTGCGAGTTGTGAAAACTGTGAGTCACTGCAGCACCCAGCAGACTCTGTGCGTCCCTGAGCCAGACGCCCTGCTGACCCTTCCCGCATGGCGTCTCCTGTAAGTCAGCATCGCTTGGGGAAGAATTTTTCTCATTTTACAGATGAAAAAAATGAGGACAATTTTCATCTAATGTCACATTTAACAAAAATTAGCTTAAGGAAGATCCACAATGTTTAATGAGTAAGAAAATGAGCATCAGCAGAGACACACTGCTGGGCAGCGATTGAGTCACGAAGAGCCTGCCACATGCACACAAGCCCCCAGGCGTCTCAACTTCTAAATCATCCCTGTTCTCACTTATTTGATGCCTACCACTTTTAAAAACAACAAGGCTCCTGAGAGCTGGAAAAGCCTACATTTGCAGAAACTGTGGAGATGGACAGACTTTTACTGAAACGTGATTTTGAATGTCTCTCCATCCATCCTTCTATTGAGAGAGGCACGTAGGCATTGCATGAGGAGAATCTAAGAGAAGCAATTTATCTTCTCAGTCTCTACTTGAAATTAGCCCCTCAAGGGCATCACGAGTTGTGGGCCACTGGCCTTTGGCATGTCCAGAGTGCAGTCCTTCTGGCTGCCTCACATGTACCCACACTGCTGCAAACACACCGTGCAGCGTGTGCTCACCACTTGCCAGCGCCCGGCAGCAGAGACACCACGCCCCTTTGCACAGTAAGAGGGTCTTTGTGAGGAGGATAAATTGTTTCTTGCAGCTCAGTCCATGAACGATGCACACGATGTCTACTCCGGGTATCTTTCCAGGTCCATCTGTCTATTATACCCACGTCCCAGTGGCAGCAACCAATTCTGTGGTGTTTTAACTTCCTGAACACCAGAGAGTAAATTGCTATTATAAATCTACCTCTGCTCACCAGTTACCTGAGGAATGATAACAGCACAGGCTGCATTTTGATCTACAGCATCATCCTGGCACACTGTATCAGAAGGCAGGCCTGAAAACACCGAGCAGAGTGTGTCATCTCCTTAGGAGAGCTGCAGGCCTGAGTGTCCTTCCTGGCTGCTCACTGGGAATCCGAGGTCAGCACAAGAGGGCAGCAGAGCTGTGGTGGAAGTGGAGGCACGCGGAGTGTTAAGATGCAGAAGTCATTAAGTGTGATATACATAATAATCCTAATTTAGCAGATATATCTTATTAAAGTTATTAAATCTTTTATATTTAAGCAAGAACATTTAGGGTTTGACTTGAAGAAATCCACAAAGGTGGAGCAAACAGTCCAGCAGGGGCGAGGGACCTCCCCTTTTTGACACAGCAGGCAGGAAAAGCACGGCTCCGTACTCCAGTTTTCTGCTGGTCCTGAGGAAAGAACAGAGCTGAGAGTAGAGGGAGAGCTTCCGGGCGGGCAGGTCTTCAGAGGGCCGCCTCTCCCTGCTTCTTTGCTCCCAGAGTACACGTGGTCTTGTTGTTCTCTTGTTCGCTTCTCGTCCTCCTGGAAGGTTTCTCCTAATCCTCCTAGAGACCAGTGCACAGAGGAACCTTGGTTCAGGCACAGAGCAAAGGCAGGCCTGAGTGCTTCCATCGAAGATTTCCAGCTAGGAGCAAAACTTGGGAGCTATCAGTCAGCTTCATTCTGAGAAACCAGGAAACTCATGCAGGGAAAAGGCACCAAAGCTGCTGAGATGGCAACATACAAAATCCAGCCTCTGGCTGTCAGCCCAAGGTGTCACACGCGCCTCCTCACACGAGCTCATACGCACATCCTGTGTGATGTTTGTTACATGAATGCTGGTGCTGTTTCTGTATTCACAGAATGTTCTGGAGAAAAAGTATTCAATAAGCCTAAATGCTTCAAAGGAAAATGGTATGTGATGAAGTATCGCATCTCGGCTCATTTAAACTGTATTAATGGTGCTAGTTCATGAGTAAGCCTGGGACCCTGAAAGAGAGCTAACAAATGAGAACTCGTTACAGCTGGTTCTCTTAGTAGCTGATATAACTCGGCAAAATGAATTAGATAGAGAAAAGTGTCCAAATGATTCAGTGCTAATTCAGAAGTTAAAGATTCCAATTATATAACAGTACAATAGGAAAGATAAGTAAGGCTTACTCACACTATAATAAACTTTTCTAAAGATTCCTGTAATTCAGCTGATGAGAAGCAGGTTGCTGGAACAGGACATAAGATCTTGAATACCTTGTTGACAAGGATTAAAGGTAGGTCATCAGGGGCCATCATTTGGAGTCACATACCTCAGTAACCCTTCCTAATAATCATAATCCATTACCGTATACCTCCACGAAGTTGCAGTTCAGAGCGTGTGGCCTCAGTCGTTTGTGGATTTTTCCTAAGAGGCTAACTAATAATTGTTCTCAGAAATCCTGCAATTTCACGGAAGCCACAGATGTCCTCTACAATTGTCTTTTTGGCAGAAGGTTTGCAAATAGCCAATCCGAAGTTATTCAGTTCTCCTTGCTGCTGATTGGCTGCTGGCCTGGAACCCATCTCTGGCAGATGCACCAGCATCCCCACATGGTAACAGGTTGCCGTATGTGTGCGGCTATCTCCAGTCCTCTCGGTTTTGTTCTTCTTAAAGCTCTAAGATCCCTAAGATGCCACCAAAATGCCCTGCACCTTCTAAGGCTTTATTAATACAGTATTTATTAAATTAAGTTAAATTACATAACTGTAGGTGATAGAGCATATTTAGTGTTTAAACTCTAAAAATAGGCATTTGTAGGCATTTTTCTGACTGTATCTGAAATTCACAGTTTTTCAGTTTGCAGGTGCTTGAGGGACATAACCCCCTCAAATTTCTGGGGTCCACAGTATCTCCTTTATATTTTTCACTGCTTGTATCACAACCAAAATTTACATTATTTATGTGTCCATTTACTTACTATCTGTCTTCCCCCACTGTACTGCTGGTACCCTTGGTACCAGGTAGCCAGTGCGAGGGGACAGTCCACCAATTAACAGCAGAGGTCAAGTGTATCCAAGAGATACAGTCATTATGAGTATGTATTAAGATGCAAAAAAAAAATTGAAAGCATCACAAATTTGTGTTTATTATACTTATATAATACATATATGAATATTTAGTTGTTTTCAATTATAATCTAGAAATTATTAAACAAAGAAATATAATAATACTTACTGGACCTCACAGTATCTCTCAAAGATGTTACCTAATAGCACACACCATTACAAAACATGACCTTTACCCAAACTGAGGGCTTAAATGCCCTTCCTTAACATTAGTCACGCAAGATGTGCAGTTATTCATGACCTTGAACCTATCTGTGCATCTAATATGTGTAATAACATTTAAGCGTTTGCTCGTATCTCAGATCAAACTCAACCTCTCCAAGGGTTAAAGTTACAAGCTCATCTTCAGGTTTACTGCTGAAATGTCTGTGCCTAGAATGATATTGGACACCGGGTTGACACTCAACAAATATCTGTGAAATGCACAAAGAAATGAATTCCACTGATGAATTCATGACTTCTTCCAGTAAGGTATTGTAGGACCCTGAATTAAGCCTTTGATATGCACCTGTGCCACAGACTCATTTGGCCGGCTCGCCAGACTCCCCTGAATCTCGTGGTTCCTTTCCCTCTGGGGTTAGTGTGATCTCTCTGCAAAAGCCTTCTTGACACTCTCTTCCTTTGTGTGTCTTTGGGTCTGGAATTTCACAAGGTGAAAATGAGGTGAAACTGTTTCACTAGCTCCTGGAGACCTTACAGAGGGACACTGAAGTGAACCCGCCCTCTGAGGGGTGTGAGAGGCAGAAGGAAACTGGACCCATGCCAGAGCCTACCTCTGCACCACAGAGAGGCCATCTCTGAATTGTGATGGCAGAAGTTCAGAAATTAGAGGAAGGGAAAGGAGCAACACCAAGAACAAACAGGCATCCGGGTGTGCCATGTGAGACAAAAACAAGAAAAGAAAAAAAAAATGAACTTTTGTAAAGAGGCAGTTACCATTTGGGAAAAATTAGGATTTAGGGTCAAATTCTTCTGTCACTTTTGGGCTAGTAAATCGTGGGGAAAATCTAGCTGATCCCTGGTCTGTCATCTTTTCTTCATCTGCAACATGAGTACAATCATAACTAACAACGAGGCGGAGAGGATTAAAGGAACCAGAGACATGGCCCTCCATGAAGGATGTGCCCTCAGTTCATCTGAGAGACTTTGGCCAGTGCAGAGAAGAGCTGGACGTGACTGTGGGGTTGGAAATGATCCTAACAGTAAACATCACAGGAGAGCAGATACCAGAGGAAGGAGGGGCTCCCATCCATCAGAGTGACAGAAGAACAGGCTCAGAGCTGTGCATCCCACAGAGAGGCCGATGAGCTTCATGGTGAAAAGCCAGGAAGAAAAATGTCAGGGAAAGCAGAATTTGACCACTGTCAAATGCCTGAGTGTAGAGTCTGTGGCTAACTACCTTTCCCATTCTTTTCAGTGACTCACACATAAATGACCAGATAAATATAAAGGATTGTTTAAAGAAAGAGTCATTCTACCTAGAACACCCTCCAAACCAAAGACCTCCCACTTATTCCCATGACAACTGATCTGCTTATAGATATTCTCATGGAATAAATACCTCTCTGAAGCCAATATAAAATGCTGGCTTCATAGTCAATACAAAATGGCTCCAAAGAAAAGGTTTTCATTCCCAAGAATCAGGAATGACATACAAATACTCTGGCTTATTTCTCAGTCTGTCTTCTAAATGGCCAGCTCTGGGCAGGCAGAAATCACATCTGTATTGTATGCTAACATTTCCCCAGCACAAGGACCAGCTCTAGTAGATGCTCCATGAAATATCTGTTGAATTAATGAGCGAATGAATGAAAGAATGAATATCCTGTGTTAAGATGCAAGTGGTCCTTAGCATCGTAGAAAACAATATGGTATTTAACAAATTGACTTTCCAGTGGGCTACCCTGGGTGACAGCAACCATGGAGGACACACTGGATAAACAGGACCCTGGCTCCTACTGGTAAAGTACTTTCTTCCTGAGAGGGACTTCACCCTTTCTTTCCTTGCCAGCTCTTGTTTGATCTTTCATACATAGCCAGATCAGCTTTACTTGATGTGACCATCTAGCTTTTGCTTAAAGGAGCACAGCTTATGTATTTTGGACTATCATGGGAATAGTTTTCTCAAAAGATTATCAATAAATGACCAAATATTCCGTAAATCCCCTTCCTCACCAAAACAAAAGAAAACAAAACAAGAAAGCTCTTCAGGATATCACTCTTCTCTATATGACCTACCTGACTTATATGTATTCTATTTATTCCTCCCTCATCTGTCTGGACAAACAGTGGAGTAAGTGGATAGAAGCTCAGTATCTACCCCGAATTCCTGAATTCCAATCCTGGCTTCACCACTAGACCAGCTGCCAGCCCTTGGGCCTGCTTCCATGCCCTCACCTGAAAACTGGCAAAGAAAATATTTTAGAGGTTGACTATGAGTATTACTTAGTTACTATCTATGTAGAACATCTGTAAAAAGACCAACACACAGTAAGCACTCAATAAATTCTTAGCTCTGTACTTTGCTAATGTTGTTAGCTAGCATTTGCCACTTTTCAGTAAAATTATCTCTTATTGCTGCTACCTCCACCAGACTGCAAGCTCAGATACTGGTATTTGTTGTTTGTCTTCTCATTTATCCACAGAACCTTATTTCCATTGGACACATTTGGAGGCATTTGGCTATTATCTGATGACAATTATCAGAAACACAGTTAAGTGACTATAATCGCATCTGGCCCTCCATCCTCATCTCAGCCACACCGACATTCATTTACATCTGTAGCTTGCCCAAATAACTACCATGGATTTGAGCAAAGTCTGGGGCTTTCATATCATCTTAGAGATTTGAAACACGATTTCATGAAGGTGATTCAGTAACATAATAAAAGTCAGAATAACATTTCAGGTTTGAGGGACCACACAAACATGACATAAAGGAATAAAAAAACACAGTTCAATGCTACAACAGAGTTCCAGAGATGAAAAACCTAATGAAACACTTGACTACAGTTGTAATAACACTCAATTTGTGATTATCAGAATTATTTGGAGAAATTCAATAAAATCTTCTTTTTTCAGATGTATGCAGATCAGTTTGACTTGATGTGTGACCAACAAGCTTTCACCTCAAGGCCCATAAGTTAAGTACTACGGTTCATCATGGGAGTGTTTTCCCAAAAGATTACCAGATTCTGCAGATCCCTCTTCCACACTGAAAAAAAAAAAAAAAAAAAAAAAAAAAAAAAAAAAAAAAAAAAAAGAAAAGAAAGAAAGCACAGCAAAAACCCACTTGGGCAAAAACCCACTTGGGTGTGACTGCAGTGGCACAAGGCAAGACACAGCAACACACGCCCTTCAGACTGCAAGTGGGCTGTGGTGCTCCAGGGGCAGACCCCAGAGGACAGGTAGTCATGGGAATGGGGAACAGAGAGGAAAAGAGGGCTGAGAATGAAATACAGTCAGATGTTTACCTCAAGACAAAAGAAATTTCATTAAGAAAGAAAAAAAAATTCAAATGAGTATCCTCGCAAAGTGTCTTAAGGCCAGGATACAAAGGGAACAGACTATGCAGCAGGGTGTATATGCTGCAGAGGGGAGGGAGGAAAGGGGTGTGAGAAGCAGGACTGAGCAGGAAAAGTTGACAAGTGACACAATCACAGCAGACACTCATACCCATGTACTGGGTGGCCCCTCAGGTATTCTGAAATGAAGCAAGAGGCCGACTCTTCATACGCCCCCAGGCAGCCCACCCTTGGTGTTACTGAGCATGTGTGAAGTCGCATAGGGAGTGGCTCGTCTAATTCCCGAGGGGACTCAGCAACTCTGAGCAGAGCGAGTGGAGGAAAGCAGTCTCCCTGCTGGAGCGGTCTGGGCAGCGGGTTAGAGTGCACGCCTCAGACATACTGCAAAAACCACTGCAGCCACAAAATGAGAAACTGATGATAAATTGCTATCATAAAAAACCAATGAGAAAAAAGAAAATATTTAATTTAAAACAGAAAGTGTTTGCCAAGTAGAGTACTCCGCACACAAAGACAAGATATCTCAACTGATCCACAAGATCAGTGCAAGAAAAACAGCAAAACAAAAGGAGTATAAATCAAGAGCATCGATATATGGGAAAGAAAGAACAAGGAAAAAGGCAAAAAGAAACAAACAAATGTTAATAGAATCTGAATAAATGAAGAAAACAAAGTAAAGGGGGCCCACCAATTATTACACAAAATGTTAAAATATAAAAGCCACGCCGAGGCATGCTTGTAAAGTCTTAGAATACCAAGATTGAAGAGAAGATTCCCAAACTTGTACAAGGGGGCTGGGGAAAGGGCAGGTAGGGAAGGTGTGCAGAAAGAAAAAGACTTACACAGGACAAAGAATCATCTTGCAGTGTCTGGCTTATATAGATAGATAGATGGAGAGACAGACAGATAGATCAATGAGACAGTAATGAGTTCAGGATAAATGTTTTCCAACACGAAAAGGTTCAGAAAATGGCTCACAAAATTTTTACTAGGAATTTGCTTAAATGTGTGCTACAGGAAAATGAAGGGAAGAGTCAAAAAGGAGAAGCATGAGATGCAGGCAGCGGCAATAAAAAGAAGGCAGAAATGAGCCAGCAGAACAGAAGCATGTTCTCCTAAATGAGAGGCACACTAGACAAGAGGGTTTTACTGAGATGTTGGTAAAATGCAATACTTGCAGACAATTCTGGACTTTTTTTTTTTTAAATTCTGGACTTTTTAGAAGGCAAATGAAATGGAAACAAAAGGGAGAGAAAACAAATGGCTATGCATGAAACAATTTAAGTCATCATTCTTAGGTTCTACAGTGAATAGTGTTACTTATTTAATAAGATGAACGCACTTTATTGATTTTAAACTTTTAGATGGCCCTCTGGACAAACCACAGAAGATTTAAGGTAACAAAGAAGAATATAAAATATAAGAGAAAGTAAAGGTGAAGATAACAAAAGTGGATTAGTAAAAGTGGAGAGAAGAAATGAGGGGTAGGCTCTTCTTAGCCTCATTTCACCAACCAGGGAACCAGGAGATACTGTCAGCAAGTGATTAAACAAGAAGTAGAATTTTAAAGATATTAAAATGCAAAGGTAACTAACAAAAAAAGTACAAAACTAATTTGCTGTAAATCTACAAGAACAGGGAAAGGCAGCTCAAATTATTGTACAGTAATGGATAAAATTTTCATCTGGAAATCAATAGTGAGTGTTTAATTTTAATTCATTGATTAATGACTACATATGCATATCTTGCTTTAAAATATAGCCAAGTGCCAGAGGAAATGAAAACAGAAATGCTTTAATATATGTATTTCTTCAGTGTGTAATTGGGAATTTGTCAAAATATTTGGCAGTGAACTGTTGCTTATGTGTCCTAATGTTACCTGTTAAACCATGAAAATGTATTATATTTTGTTGCAAATACATGATGGAAGAAATAGTAATAGAAGATAGATAGACGGAAGGACAGACAGGTAGATGAGATATATAAGCTCAATAGATATGAGTCAAAAGAAAAGCTAGGAGAAGAAGTAATTCATAGATGTTGTGATAGTTAAGTTAGACTGTCAACTTGCTTACTTGACTGGTTGCCTAGGGGATTAGTAAAGCACACTTCTGTGTATGTTGTAACAGGTCACAGAGGCATGAACTTAGCTGCTCCACTCAGTTTCTGGCCTCTTCCCTGTGCTTTGGCTAACTAGTAAGCAGCTTGGTCCTCCACAGCTTTCTATGATGGCGTTTCTGCCTAGAAGCCAGCTGATTGTGGACTGAAACTTCCGAAATCATGAGGCAAATTAAAGATTTCCTTCTTTATGTTGTGGATGCCATGTGGTTTTTCCCAGCAACAAAAAACTGAGGAATACAGATATCTATCAGTTATAATTCTTATGAATCACTTTTGACTGAGGAAAGGTAGAATTTGAAAAATAAACAACTACTGTTTTTACTAAGTTATATCTTTAAGTGGACAACAATTCAATAAAACTAACACTTATTAACACTGTCCATGTGCTAGAAAGAGAGCTAATTTCCACAAGGATGTAGACTTGAAAATTTCACAAAGCCTGACAGCCTGCCCTTGAGCTCATGTGTTAGTTATTTGTAAAGAGGTCAGAGGTAAGCAAAGTAAAAGGTAGAGTACAAAAGGTCACAGTAACAGCATTGAAAGACACTTGAAAAGCAGTGAAACCCGCAAGGCTCACTCAGTCTTAGAGTGACATGAACAACATAGAATCCAGTTCTGCTGAAAGGCAAGGTGCTCAAGTCAGCCTCAGGAAAGGAAAAGTAGAATTAACACATAATTAAGTGGATCTTGAATGCCAGAGAGTACAAATTGTACCCACTGTATTTATTAGTAAGTGTGAGGAGCAAAGAAATATACCAGTAAGGACAGGCTTGTATATGCTGCAGCAACAAACAAGACTAAGATTTTAGTGACCTCCAACAGAAGTTGATTTCATGCTCAGGCCAAATGTATCTCATGGTTTCAGAAAAATGTCATTCTCAAGCATTGCTGGTCATCAAGTCAGGGGAGAAGAGAGATATTAAAAGTCTTGCATTGGCAAATAAAATTTCAGCTCAGAAAGGACACATATCATTCATGCTCATCTCATTGACCAGATATAAATATAGGGCCCCAACCAACCATAAGAGACCAAGAAGAGCAATAGTACCTGGGATGAAACAGAACTGGAAATGTTTGGGGGAATATTGCTAATGAGTACCATGATGGACTAAGAAGAATTATAGCCAATTATAACCAATCTCTGGAAAACATTTCTGTTAGCCCAAACATATTCTAAAGGATAATTTTATGTTCATCAGGCCAAAAACTTTTATTCCATTATGTTAGGTACTTATGCTAGTTAGCTAACCTAATATAAAACACTACCCTCCCTACAGCAAAAGTATAATCAGCCAAAAAGTCATAGTAAATTAAATTATTTACTTATAATTAGTAACAAATTAAATTAAATATTCAATAGGACTTAATAAAAGAGGTTGACTCCAAAGCCAAGGAAATTTGGCTTCCATTAGCTAAGAAAATTTTTACTTGTTTATTCCAGTCCCCCAAATCTTTGAGGTCAGCTCTAAGGGAAGAAATTTTTAGATTTTTTTTGTCCAGCACTAATTTGACATGAAAATTTAAGATAAGAAATATGTGTTTAGAGCAAGCTTACGAAGGAAATAATCAAAATATTGTAAAAGGACTACCATCTTCCAGAGAGCTGATTTTTCCATTGCAAGTTTGGGCTTATCTTGATGGAAAACTCCATCGGGTTTAGCATGAGTTGTGTCTACATTGTCCCTACTACTTTGCCTTTTTTTCTGGAGGCAAAGTCTGTTGATCACTGCAGAAGTTCCAAGTCATTGTTTAAATTGAAACAGATCCTCCCACTAATCACTTATCCATAACTCACCAGGGAAATGGCTGCAGCAAGAGATGGCAAAAGAAGACAAAATGGACTCATATGCTCAGCTAAAAGGAACCTTTTAAAGAGCCTTATTTGAAGAAAGGTAAAGGATTTGAAGGGCAAATTCTAATCTCCTCTTACAAGTAGTTTTTAAGGAGCAAACTTTTCTTAGTCATATTTCAGTATTTGTCCTATAGTTGTTTTATTTTATACTAAAAATGAAATGAGCTATATGTTAAAATAAAATTTAATTTTTGTATTCAAAATTTTGCTTCACTTCTTACACCATTTTCTACATGAATAACCCCAAACTTATGACATGGAAGCAAGTCTGGATGGAGTTGCTTGTTAAGCAGGTTATAAATATCTCCTATCAGTGAAAACAATGAATGCCAAAGACTCTCAAACAGATTCATGAGGCCATCAGCATTAATCTATTAAAGATTCCAAAAATAAGCCTATTAATGTCATCAGTCTATTTTTCACTTGCATTACAACAATTCACAAAACTATAAAAAATTCCACAATGAGACTAACATTTCAAGATTACAAGATTTAATTTATAATATTATGCAATTATTTTATAATGGTAATCACAGAGCATCTTAGTATATTTTTGTTTCTGTTCCATGAATGCTATGGAAAAATCCTTTCTGTTTTTTCATATAAGATCACAATACCCTTGGAATGTGATTTTCATTTTTAGATTTAAAAGAAAATCTGGAATATGAACTGAGAAGTACACTCTAATAGACATGTTAGGAGATAAGCAGCTTTTTTCTTCAAAATCTCCAAAGAGATTAAGGTATGCAGATCTGTGGCCAACTGGTGTAGGTTAAGACCAAATGACACTGAAGTTGTAGATTTTAGAGTTCCCAAAATCACTTGCTCATGGTTGAAAAGCTACTGATACTTAACATTTCCAAGCTTCAGTTCTTTACATGTGAAGTAGATGACAATATCTACTTTAAAATCAACTCAATTGAATAGGCAATTTTATACAAAATGGTATTACAATTCCTAGATATGACAAGTGAGCAATAATGTGGTAATGATTTATTAAGTAAAATGAATTAAAGTTAATTTGCCCTCTATAAGTATGCAAAAATATTGGTATGGAGTACTTTCAGGCTATCCAATCTCCAGACAAGTTGAAATTACATGCTAATTAATGCAAAATATTTAAAGTGTTTGATTAGAAATAGAAAAATGAGATGCCACTTCTTCCTGTATCACCATAAGAGAAGAAAACCAAAGAAAATAGTAGATTTGGGAAAAGAGGGGCATGTGGTAATATCAACCAACTTATGAGACGTAACAAAGGAAGAGTTAATGTGCAGAGAGAATATAGCCAGAAATTATTGTGGGAAAAGAAAAACGTTATTCCAAGAATGTACTACACCTGAACTTGTTTCTTTAATCTTAATGAAACTGATGTTTCCAACAAATGTAAGCTTTACTTTTTAAGAATTTTAATTTAGATAAATAAAATCTATTTAAAATGTGTAACAAGGAGAGGAGCATTGGATGGAGAGAGGGGGAGAAGTGAGAAGGGAAAAGAGGGATAGAAAAAGGAAAGGGAATTCATGGAGAAATGTGAATGTACATGCTGTAAATAGGGAAGGGAATAGAGGGGAGGGGCAGGGAAGAGGGTGGAGAACAAAGATATACCATGTACAGGTACAAAATAAATGTGATGAATGTAACCATTATATGTAAAAAATAAATAAATAAATAAATAAAATGTGTAATAGTTCAATTTATGCATTATGATGGTCTTTATCCTAAAGCCGGAGACTATATCCCAGGAGAAAAAATTCATTTTGTATAAACTGGACTTCACCAAAATTGAGAGCTTCTGAAACTCAACATATACTATCAAGAATGAAAATAGCCCCTCAGGTCTGTGCACGCTTCTGCCTCAGACTGGCACAGGCCCTGCCCACACACTGGCAGGGTCAAAATCCAAAATCCAGTAACGTGGAAAAGATGCAGGACTGAAGACACTGCAGACCCTCTCTCTCTCTCCCTCTCTCTCTCTCTCTCTCTCTCTCCCCCCTTCCCTTTTCCAAGTCATCAATACCAAATAGAGCCAACCTTACTCGTCTCATTGAGGAAAGTTCTGCTGACATAAAGGACACAAGAGCCAAGAAGCACATATACCTAGAAGACATCATAAGAACAGTCTTCTAAAAAAGCACTGATACTTGCCTTAAAGTAACCTCCCATAAACAAAACATAAAATCAACAAGGAGAACAAACGAATGGGGAGAAATATATATATATATGTACAAAGAAAATGACAAGACACAGAAGTAAAACACAACCCCAGGCCCCTAGCCCACCTAGAACAAATCCAGAGGACAATGAAATAGAAGAAATCAGAAGACACCCCAGAAAACTTTCAGAAATGATAGCAGCAGAAGTTAAAAAACAGATACGCAATGCTGTAGAGAACATCAGACTAGAAATAATTGCCCAAGTTAAAAAAGAGATGACAATCATAATGAAAGACCTGCTGAGTGAATTCAGAGTAGATACAGATTTAAAAAAAAAAAAAAGAGGAGCTTAGAAAAACTACAGAAAATTTGAACATTCAACTCAGTAAAGAAATGGAACCCATGAAACAGATCCAAACAGATACCCAAGAAATCAAAAATTCTCTTGAAAGTATACACAGTAGATTGAATGAAAGCAAAGATAGAATCTCAGACCTAGAAGACAGGTCACCATTAGTGACAATGAAAAGAAAGACCTCTTAAAAACAGCTAAAGACTATGAAAAAATCGCTACAAGAGCTGCAAGATGACACAAAGAAGAAGAATATGAGAGTGATATGAGTGAATGAAAAAGCAGGAGACAGTGTAAAGGATCTAAAGGATCTAAAAAGATTGTTTACAGAAGTAATGACAGAAAACTTCCCAAACGTGAGAAGAGAACTTGACATACAAATAAGTGAGGCATATAGAACCCCATTTACCCATGACAAACATAAATCTACATCAAGATAAAAATAATCAAGATTCCAGAAATTCAATGAAAGAACAGAATACTGAAAATTGTTAGGAAAAAAAATCACTTATTCAAAACACCCATCAGAATCACAGCAGATTTCTCAGCACGAACCCTTAAATCAAGGAGAGCCTGGAACAAAACATTTCAAGACTTAAAAGAAAAAAAATTTCAACCCACATTGATGTATCTGGCCAAACTATCTTTCAAATTCAACAATGAAATAAGATACTTCTGCAACAAAGAACAACTGAAGAAATTTGTGACCTCCAAACCACCTCTGCAAAATATTTTGAAAGATATTATGGAAAAGGAAAAAGGAAACTATAATTACAAGGACACTAAAAAAAAAAAAAGAATCCACCAGGCAAGACAAGCAGTTAAACTCAGGGGAAACACAGAACCAACAACAGAAAAGATGAAAAAGATAAGTCAACACATAACAGCTGTAACCATCAATGTAAATGGTCTCAACTCACCTAATCAAAAGAAACAGACTAGCAGAATGGGTCAAGAAACAAGATCCATCAGTATGCTGCATACAAGAGACATATTTTAACACAAAAAGAAATTCATAGACTGAAAAATCAAAAGATGGAAAACAGTATTTCATGCAACAAGAACCCAGACAAAAGCTGGATAGCTATCCTAATCTCAGACAAAGTGAACTTCAAACCAAGACTGATCAAGAGGGACAAAGAAGGTCACTACATACTTCTCAAGGGAAAACTCCAAGAGAAAGAAATAAGAATCAATATTATTTATGCACCAAATATCAGTACACCTAACTACATAAAACAAATTTTAAGAAACTTGAAAGATCAAATAAACACTAACACAATTATAATGGGAGACTTCAGTACCCCACTGTCACAAATAGACAGATCAACTAGACAAAAAATTAACAAAGAAATATCAGAACTGAGTCAAATCTGCGGACAAATGGACTTAGTAGATGTCTACAGAGTGTTCCACCCCACAACAGCAAAATACATATTCTTCTCAGCTGCACACAGAACAGTTTCCAAAATAGACCATATATTAGCATGTATAGACCACATACTAGCATAGACCTCATAAAGCATGTTTAAGTAAACATAAGGGAACTGAAATTATCCCATGCATACTATCAGACCATAGTGCAATGAAACTAGAATTCAATGGTAACAGAAATAAACAAACAAAATAAACACATAAACACATGAAAATTAAATAACATCCTTCTGAACAACAGCTGGGTCACAGAAGAAATTAAGCAATTTATACAGTTCAATGATAATGCCAGTACAACATCCTGGAACCTATGGGACACAATGAAAGCAGTGCTAGAAGGAAAATTCATTGCATTGAATGTCCACATCAGGAAGACAGAACAAGCTCAGAAAAACAATTTAATGTTGACCCTCAAATGTCTAGAAAAGAAGAACAAACCAAACCCGAAGCTCATACAAGAGAGGAAATTATTAAGATCAGAGTTGCAATTAATGCAATTGAGACTAAGAAAGCAATACAAAGAATCAACAGATCAAAGAGTTGGCTCTTTGAAAGATTAAATAAAATAGACAAACCCCTAGCCAATCTTATCAAAAAAAGGAAAGAAAAGACCCAAATCCATGCAATAGAAAAATGAAATGGTTGAAGTCACAGCTGATCCTACGGAAATCCAAAGGATCATCAGCATCTACTTCAAGAACCTATATTCAAGCAAGAGGGAAAACATGGAAGAAATGGACAGATTCCAAGAAACATATGAACTACCAAAACTGAATGAAGAAGAGCTAAAAATACTAAATAACTCAATATCAGCCATTGAAATTGAAGAGGTAATTAAAAACTTACCAACAAAGAAAAGCCCAGGTCCTGACGGCTTCACAGCTGAATTCTACAAGAAATTCAGAGAGGATCTAATACCACTACTCATCAAACTCTTCAAAGAAATTGAAAAGGAAACAGTACTTCCAAAATCATTCCTGGAAGCAAGCATTACCCTGATACTAAAACCAGAAAAGGATCCAACCAAAAAAAGAACTACAGGCCATTTTCCCTAATGAACATAGATCCAAACAAATTTATGCCCGCACAATGAATAATAAAAGTAGAAATCACCCAAATGTCTTTCAATAGGTGAAAAGTTAAAATGCAGTATATCAATATAATAATAATAAAAACACGAGGCAGGTGTAGTAGCACAGGCTTTTCATCTCAGTACTCTGGGAGGTTGAGCCCAGAGAATTAGATGCAGCTCATTTTAAGGCCCTGAATTCTATCCCTAGTACCTACAAAAAAAAGAAAGAAAACTTATAACTCAATGATGTCATATTCAAGAATTTTTCACATGTATTTTCTAAATTGGTCCTCATATTACTCTAAGAGAAGAAACATAAGCTCAGGAGGAATGAATTGATGCATTTGAGGTGACACCATTAATAAGCGGCACCCCCAAGCTGAAACCATGTGCCCTCATACTGCTCCCCACGTGAGGATTGTAGGCCTTCAGAGTGAAGATCGGGCTTCCCATAACTTTATTTTATCATTTTTCCCCTCATGCATTTCCAAAAATAGGAAAGTTGCAAAAATAAAACATACAGGAAATTTGCAGGAATAATATAAACAATTATCATGTGCCCTTCAACAAATAAATGATGTGCATATATATGTGTGTATGTGTATTCACACGCTGAAGAGCAAGTTGCAAATATCATGCAATATTATCACTAAGTACTTCAAAGTATACTTCCTAAGAACAAGGACAGTTTCTAATAAAACCACAGTATAGTAAAAAAAAAAAAAATCAGGAAATGTTGTTCACATTCAATTTGCATCAAATGTCCCAGTAAAGTTCTTCATGAGTATTTTGCCTGGGTCAAGATCCAGTTCGAAATCACACATCACATTTAGCTGTGGCCTCTATTGACTGAATAGTTTTCTTTCATCTGGATCAGTCCCTTAGTCCTTCTGTCATAACTTTGACTATTTTTTTAGAGAAAACTGCCTTTTATTTTGTAGAATGTCACTCAAATGATTTCTGTTTGATATTTTCTCAGGATGCACATTTTTCTCAGGAAAATCACACATCATACCATGGCCCTCTCAGTTCATCACAACAGGGCTGTATGTGTGAGTGTGCCAATCAATTATTGGTGAGGACAGGTTTGATTCCTTTGTTAAGGTAGTTTCTCCACTCTAACTTCACTACTTTTCATTTTAATTATTAGTAATTTTAAGACATGCTTTGAGACTATGTAGATATCCTGTTGCCTACCCAACAGCCAGCCAATAGTTTGTGTCAGTTTTGAATTTGCCCAAATCAATCATTATATTTGCAAAATAATTTTTAATCTCTATCAGTTTATCCAAATGTATTGATATTATATTAAGACTACACTGTCCTATAGTAAGAAAAAGATTTTCTTTCTCTGTCACTCATTTATACCCTCCTTTTCTTATTATCAATATAGAATCATATATTCTTTCTAATATGTTATAATCCATTTTATCATTTTTAATGATCGAATTGTTTTGGATTTGGACAGAGTTATCTTTAAATTTGCTTTTTCGTTCTTCTAATATGTACCCATCCACTTTTGAATGCTTCTTTACTTTTTAGCATAAAATGTTCCCTATTCATTTTGTATTCTCTCTGCCTTAGAAACAGCCATTTCTCTAAAGACTGCTGGTTATGCTTAGTTTAAAAAAAAATAGGTACAAAAAACAAGGTTTGGAGAAATTCATCTTTGCAGACCCCCCCAACCCATCTGGGACAGCTTTCTGTCTTCTGTATTTTCCTCCTCACAAATGAAGTGTCTTACTTTAAGAAAACAAAACCAAGGGGCTGGAGGACTTAGCTCAGAGGTTAAACCACTTGCCTACCAAGCACAAGGCCCTGAGTTTGATCCCCAGCACCAAAAAAAAAGAACAAAAAAAAAGAGAAAACACCAAGGTTTGGACTCTGTGTGTTGAAGTGCACTGTGTCCTATTTTTAGCACCGAGTATCCACTAACAGCCTCCTTCACCCCCTTTTCTGACAAGGAAAGGGTGCAGCTCAGAGCTTTGGGGTTATGCAATTCTACCCTAAATACCAGCTTTATGGAAAAGAGAAAAGGCATGTACAAATAGCGATGGGAAGCCCCAAAATACAAGTGTGATGGCACATGCTGAGTGCTGCCCGGTCCTGCCCTTGAAGAGAAACGAAGGGTCAGTGAGCAGCATACCTGGAGCCAGGATTGCCACCCTACATGGCTGAAGACAGTCACTATCAACTAAGGAGATGGCTCTCTCGTGTTGTAACAGGTTCAGAGGTGTGAAGTGCTTCTCGGCATGAATAATGCCAAGCTCGTCCCCACATCACACTGAGAATGAATATATCATCAGCATCATTTGTAACAAAACCAGCATCCTATTGTTAACTGGAGAACAAAAATGTTCCTCCAAATACGGTGTGTTGTTTTTAAATCAGGTAAGAGAAAAACAGCTTGCTATCTCCCCAGTGAGTGTGAAAGTGACCTGAACTCCCTGTTAGCCTCCCCTGCTGTGTCAACAAAACTGGGGGCTTTGGACCAAAGCACACACCAAATTCAGGCAAGTGGAAGCTTCCCGTCACATTGCAACCGACCTCAGGACTTACATGGGTTCTACAGGAAACAAGGCCTTGATGTCTCTCTTTGGTGGGAAATGGAGATGTTTCTCAGCAAAGGAGTTGGGATGGAATACAAAGAAGAGCTGAGGAGTGTCAGGGGCAAAAGAGGGAATTAAAAGTTTGAGGGAAATCTGGAATCCCATATGATAAACCAGCTGAGGGTTTGGAAGAGAGAGACCTTTCCCTCCTGGAAAAAGTCACTTCTTCTTTTCCAAGTGGCTTCAATCGCTCTGGAAATGCTCATTTAAGAAAGTGCTTGACCCACCACTGTGTACCTGTGTAGAATGTGTTTGGGGCCTGAGTGAGCCTATCCCCGAGGTGGTCCAAGAATCCAGTGTGCCCTCCCCTGCAGAGGGGAAGATAGAGCCACAGCTGGCAGAACTGTGCGTGAGAGAAGCCTCCCAAAGCACCAGAGACCACAGGAGAACTTCTCCCCGAGTTCCCCATGAACATGAAGAAACACCACGAGAGCCCGCTCCACCTGAATCACATTCTCTCGTCTCCACTGAAGCATCCTCTTCAGTGTGAATCGTGTGCACATCTGCAGGTGATTGCTTGGGCTCTTCCCCTGGATCTTTCCCACACTCTTCTCCAGTCCCATTAACGGGTCAGTTAGACAACAGCCCATAACATGGCTGGGAGCGTGCTACATGGTGGAGAGAGAGATGTCAGAGACTGTGTTTGCGAACTATATGAAACTCTCTCATGTCTGTGTACTTAGCAGTAAACTTTCTTGAGACCCACATGCCCAGTTCCTATCGAGACAGCATCT
Organism: Hystrix cristata; assembly: GCA_004026905.1. Classification (NCBI taxonomy): domain Eukaryota; kingdom Metazoa; phylum Chordata; class Mammalia; order Rodentia; family Hystricidae; genus Hystrix; species Hystrix cristata. Next base: position 75,783 of record PVJO010006499.1, read on the forward strand.
TCCAAGCTGAACTTACTAGCTACTTCCTAAATCTAGTCCGCTTTCTGTCTGCCTAGATTGTTTGAGCTAAAAAGTACAGAAGTAGCAGAATCCCTCCACTTTCCTCTGATAGGTCAAGTCTCTGTACATCTCTGGAGGTTTCCCTCCTTCCTGCCCTACACAGTGCGGGTGCTGCTTTACAGCATCAGCATCCCTCCTGGGTGCAATTGGACCCGGCCTGTTCAAACAAACTGCTCAAGAAACATATTTGGGGATAAAATAATGACGACAACAACAACAACAACAACAACAACAACAACAACAACAAAAACAATAATAACATATTATTCTTATATTCTTATAATAATAACATATTATTCTTAATAATAACATATTAGTCTTCAACAATAATAATATACAATTCTGCTGCCATTCTCGCCACACTCTCTGCCACTTCTAATCTGTGTGATTTGCCCATTGGTAAGTACTCGTCTAGGTCTTGTTTTTTGGCTTACTTCTAGGAGTTGTCTATATTTGACTATCCATCAGTGGCATATTATACAGGGTCTGCTGGGGAGTCACCCTTGAACGTGACCCGATAGTCTTTATCCAGCACCATGAGCTGCACCAGGGGGAACAACCCTGGTCCCTGTTTTGGCTCTAGGGGATCTACCAGTGAGCCCTGGCTCTTGCCTGGGAGAAATTCCACATTCTTAGTATCTCTCACCTCCAAAAATTAATGATAATATTGATATGTAATGCCAGAGCAGTGGTTTGTAGTTTGTAAATCTCCTTTAAATTCCTTGAAAATCCTCCCAACAGCCTGCCATTCTGTTAGGTCTTCCTAAAACACGAATTTGATGATGATGCTCTGCTTCTAGCTTCTAACTGCATGGGACATGAAAGACAAATGCTAAACTTGTCAAATGCTACATAGGGCCACCTGTTACCTGCTCATTGGAACTGTATCTTCCTGTAAGTCTAATTGGGCTGAACTGTGACATTGTACTCCCTAAACTTGCATAGCTCTCTTCTTCCTCTGACTTTAAGCCTGTCATTTCTTCTTCCAGAACATTTCCCTTATCTTTATCTTACCAATATTTCAAGATTGCCTTCAAATGCCACCACTTTTTGAAACATTAATGTCTGTGTTCCCTACACTTATGTTCTTCCAACTCTGAGTTGTTAATCAGGCTCCTTGGCCTCCTTGGTAAACGTCTTCAGAAGGGAACCAGGTCTCCATTCCATTCGTACCTCCAGCATCTGACATACATGGGTGACAAGTAATTTTTTAAAAATAAGTCTGAGTTGGCGGAGGGATGAAAAGGAACCCTCACTAGTCCAACAATGTGACACAGAAACCATCTGCAGAGTAATATGCAAATATTATTTCAATTTCTGAAACAACTACATGACTTAATTTAAATGATTTTATATCCGTTAAGCTGCACAGAAATGGGTTATTGGCTTACTCTGTGTTTTCCAAGTACTGTCTTTCTACCTGAAAATTGCTATGATTGGCTAAAAGTTAGTTTTATTTAAAATGAGGAATGGAAAAGCAATTTCCCAAGGAAAACATTAGCTAATCTTCTTGTTTAATTTGGGTTCTTTTTCCTGTGGGAAGTGTGGCCGTGATACTGAAGAGCCACTCCATCCACTGGCTGCACAGCTCCTCATTTCCTCGGTCACATGGGTGTGGATGCGCCACACTGAAACACCCGTGGAAAGCCACTGCACGTTTTCTATGAAAGAAGTTATTATACCACTAAATTATTTATCCACTTCACTGTAGCTCAGGTCTTAAGGACAGTAACTATCCCAGAATTTAGCAAGTACATCCATTTCCACCTTGATTTTCACAAAAGAGGTAGCGAACCGCCCTTTTTCAAGTTAGGACATAGGGCAGAGCCTACTGCCAACTGCCATGTGTGTTGAAGGCATCTCAGCTGGATGATGAGGTTGCTGAGCATCACTACAAATGCGGGTGTGACCACTGAGCCTGACGAACGCTGCAGAAATTCTTCCCCGAGCTTTCAGGAGAAGCTGAGGATTGTGAAGGTTCACTTCTACCTAAATCCACAAATCTAATCTCGAAACATTGATCCAGAATATTTGCTCTAAAGCAGGAAAATGTGCACACTGACCTCATTACATGATCTGGCCACTCACATTCGTTCAGAATACATGAACGTGGAGACAGGACAAATGGCAGGATGACGGTATGACAAGACATGATTCTATTGGTTACTATTTGTGTGGCTACTTTGTACTAAACACAATGATAAGTAGTTTTTAATTGCAATTAATCCTCTAGGAACAAGACAGGCATGATTATACCTATTTTATAAAAGTTAAAAAAGTTCAGGGTGCTGAAATAACCTGATAACTCACTATATTAGAAAAAGTGGGAAATCAAGAATCAATTCCAGATGTCTGACCCCAAAGGTCTGGTTAGAACATCAGCTGCCTTTAAAATATCTGCCTCAGGGTTGGGGATTTAGCTCAAGTGGTAGAGCTAGAGCGCTTGCCCAGCAAGCTCAAGGCCCTAAGTTCAATCCCCAGCACCCAAAATAAACAAATAAATAAGCACATAAATAAACTCTGCTTCCAGATATTTCGGGAAACATACATACCATTGTCAGGGAGAACGCTCCAGCCTTCATTTCCAAATCCCTAGTTTTATTTGCAAGGTTCCTCAAGTGATTTAGGTCTGGTGGTATTGAATCACTGAACTTCAGCCTGAACCCTGGTATCAGGTGGTCACGTTGTGAAGTATTAGTAAAGAGAACCCAAAGACGCTACTATTTCAGGCAGTGTAACAGGTTAGAGACCCTGAAGAATCCTCCCACTGCACACACTTTTTAATGTTGAGAGGACTGGGGGAGAGAAAGAGATTGAGATGTGGAATTGGCTTGTTTTTGAGGCCTTCCAGAGTTCAATGTGTCTTGTTTGTATCCACCTTCACCCACAGGCCAGCACTCTCTGTTGAAGAGGCAAAGTCCCCAGCAGACCTCTCCTCCAATCTGCTGTACTGAGCCTACACTCCCTCAACCCCCAGGAAGCTTCCAGAGCTCCCCACTCATCTGTAACCAGCTTCTGTCTGGAAGGCAGCTCACCTGGGCTTCCTTTGTCCACCGTTCCTTGATTGCTTCTTAGATAAGAAACATAAATATTAGTTAAGTACCCAGAAAAATTTTGAATTAGATTTTTTGTGATATCTTGAATGTGGAAAACCACTCAAAAGAGAATGTTTCAAGGGTCTTTGACTTCAGATAGTTAATTGGAAATGTGTGTCCTGACAATAAGTAAATTGACCATTTGGGAGCTATGTGTTGCATCAAAGGTGCTACTACTACCGTTTCCCTCTTTCTAGTCATAGCTTTTTCTTATTACAAAAGAGACCCTTCTTTAGCAGCCAGGGTACAATTTCAGGAGTGGGCCTGGGATGAGAGTTACCACACAGCAGCAGGAGACCAGATGTGTTGTCCCTCTGCCTCCCATTCCAACTCATGCGATGCACTGGTTCTCTTTCTGCTGTTTACACCCCCACCCTTGACCCCGAGCAATATTATATGATCGCTGCAGCAGGTCACACCAAAGTAGCACCCAAAACAGACATCATCAGCGAGAAGATCAGGCCCCTGGGGGAATGCGTATCCTTTTCCCCCAAAAAATGGTGTATCCATTAGCACAGATCTATGTTTTCTCTCCTATTTTCTCCCACTTCCTGTCTGCATCTGTGGCTCCAGGGGCAGGACAGCTCTAATCAAGGATGATGCTAGCTAGCCCTTCCTCCTGTGTATTTTTACCACAAAGGTTTGGTTTCACTACTTTCAGTCAATATTCAAGATCTACTCAAATAGTGTCATGTCCAGAATATAACTCATTCTCATTTGATCTTCCTACATCACTCTTTTCTGCATTATTAATAGTTTCAGCTGAATGTTTTACTTCCTACATGCCTACAAGCACTTATGGAGAAGAATCTATGCAACATACACATCTACATCCCCAGGACACTCCCAAAGGTACACAGTGAATATCCACAGAAGGAAGATTGGAGGGATATAATGTTTTTAAGGGAAAAAATTATTTGGTACTGTAAAAAACAAGGTCAGTTTGAAATTACATTATTTGAATATAATTTGTTTAATACCACCAAAGACTGGAAGTCTGAACAAAATATAAAAAAATTTTTTTAGCCACCTCAACCTTTTATTGAGAGAGAGAGAGAGAGAGAGAGAGGAAGGAAGGAAGGAAGGAAGGGACGGAGGAGAGAAAGAGAAAGTGAGCAGGAGGAGGCAGTGGAGGAAATGCAAACAACTCCAAGGAATGGAAGCATTTAGTTGTATGGAGGCCTGTGCCGCTTCCCTGGGATGTCGGGGTGAGTCTCTCAGCGAAGCCGAAAGTACACAAACCCAGCTAAGGTGGGCTGCGGTCAGATGTTCTCCTAGCAACTGGCGATGATCTGAGGACAGCGTTACGGTGAGCAGGTTGAGGAACGGAGTCTCCGACTCCAAAACTTCGCTTCCTGATTACACCAAGACTGCGTGCTTGGGGAGGGCAAGAGGCCCTGTGGAAATCCCGGAAGTGCAGGGCCAAGGCACGTCCGTCCGAGCAGGGAGACGGAACTGCCTGCGAGCTGTGGAGTTATGTTCCCTTCCGGAATCTTTTTCGGGACGCAGCTGCTCCCGCTCCTTCCCCCTTGTACCCAGGAGAGGACTTTCTCGCAGGGGAAGAGCCCCAAGCCTGGAATAATAAGCAGAAACGTCGCCTTTCTGAAGTTGAATTTTGCAGCACCCAAACATGCCCAAGTAAACGTCTTTGATAAAATCCCAGACATTTGAAATCCCTCGAAGGGGAAGAGCCAGTGAAAGGCCACACTTACTGTTGAGCTATCTTTTGAGAATGAAAGTCCACCCTGGAGTTTGATTGGACCAAACCACGAAGAGTGGGTCCTGCGCACGCCTGGCACAGCAGGTGCTCAATCTGCAATAAAAATAAAATTCAGAGGTTTGAAGCTCTATGCTCAAAACGACGAAGCTAGAAAACTATGGGGCAGGGATTTATTCTCAGGTTTTTCTGACATAAAATGTCCTTTACACGGCACTCGAGTGGCAAGAACAGCATCTTCAGGGGAATGGACGGGAGAATGTACCCCATCAAGAGAAAGTAAGGTTGGGGAGTACAGCACTCAGCACCCCCTTCTCCTGATTCCCGTGACACCTGGGCTGGCCTGGTGTGCAGACGCCCTCTTCCTGGCCACTAGCGTGGAACGTGCCTCCACAACCGGTGTTCCAGCAAATGCTGGACACCGGCTCCCCTCGCCTCTGGCCAAAGACAGCTGACATTTCTTTTGTGATCCCCAGAACACCGCACAATGCACTTTCTTAAATCCCCAAACACCATCTTTCTTCCGTACAGCAGAGTCCTGCGATGGTTGTAGGTCAAGGCTATCTACTAATCTGATTCGATTCTCAATTCCAAAACTTCTTCAATACGTTCTCCCAAGCAAGTTATTTAAAGTTTTAAATCGTGTCTTCACACCTCTAAAGGAGGTGCTCATAGCGCCTATCCTTAGGAAAATTCCTGAGATGCAATGGAATAGCTCATGGGCAGCACCAGTGAAACGGCCACCCTTGGTAAATACGTAAGAAAGGTTTGCTGCTGTTGCTGTGTCTCCCGGAAGCCTGGAAGCCAGTGAGGACAGCAACAGCGATCTGGCCTTTCTGTAGACTTGACACCTAGCGCTCAATAGCAACATGTAAAGCACCTGACTATCTGCCTCTGGACGTGTCACGTTTGTGTAAAAGACACTAAGACCTTTTCTTGAGGTCTCGCTCACTGCTTGTCACATGAAATTGGCTGGTAACTCATTATGTCCATGTGACTAAATAATTCTTAAATTGTAGAGAATAGATAATAATTAAATCAAACTAAATCACAAGGAAACCAAGAACAAGCTCAGAAACAAGTCTATAAATATAAAAATTTGCAAACAGGTATTTGATGGCCAAGAATCCATCTCACAGGAGTCTAGGGCTCTATATAGCTCCCTCTTCTAACAAAGGAATTATCTCATCGCTCAAGAAATTTTCACTGAGTTATCAAAAGTTTTAAATAGATACCAGTACCAATTTGTTGGCTCACAGGACACAGTGTACTGAATGTGCTTTTGATTTTGACAGTGTTTTCAAGCATAAAATGTGATGCATTATATCTAAATATCTTAATCAGCTGAAATGAAATTACTTAAGATTACTGCAGGATCTTATTTCCTAATGGCTCTGGGACTAAAATTAGCTTTAATTCAATAGGTTATATGCACATCAATTTGCCAAAGATAATGTGGAAAGAGGTGGAGGGAAAGATGTGGACCAGACCAACCTTATGACCTGTGGCCACCTGAATTTGAGAGAGTTCTGGTCTTAAGATCGATACTGTTTCCACTGAACATGGCGACTTCCTCGGTTCAGGGTGCTGAGCCCCTTTAAGCTTCAGGACCACACAGGGCCTACCACTATGACTAGAAAATATAGCAGGATAAGGATGGAAGCATGTTACAGTGACCTAATCGGATTAAGAGAACAAATAGAAACAAAATAGGTTTGCTTTTCACAACAATGGCCTGTAGCTGTGGTATCAGCCTTGCCTAATCTGGCAGTGACATTGAGGTAATCTTGAAGTTGCACTGGTCTAGCCACTCTGGGGGCGAGGGGCAAATCTATTTATGCAGTCATTTAAATATAGCACACCTGAGCATATCAGAATTGTCAGGCTTCTCATATTGGAAAGTATTAATAGGGAATTATTCATAATAATGATTGCGTTTTGGTCAGGACTCAGCCAAGGCTATTTCTTTATAGTTCTGAACAAGAGAAGTGATATCAAAGAACTGGATTTCACAGTGAATTCTGTGTTTGATAGTCATCCACAACATTCACCCGTGGAGTTAATACAAAGTGGGACAGCAAGGAAAGAACTGAAGAGGAGCCTGTTACAGACAATCGTGCAAGAGTGGGCAGCCAAGAAGTTCAGATGGCAGCGGGAATGTGGGAAGAGGAATGGGTAGAGTTTCCCTTCGGCCTCTGCTCAGGTAGACTGAGAATGGCAGAAGGAAATCTGGACTTGGGGCAGACACTCCAGAGCTGGGTTGTGGTTGTCCATTGTTGTGGGAAATCTATTCACAAATAATGGGGCACTGGATAGTGAGCAAGGGGGACAGAATACTACCCAAGACAGGAAAGAGGGAGCTGACAAGAACTCGCCTGGACATCATAGTATCACTGAGGTCTGAGTTACAGAAGAGACCTGAGAGACAGCCTGCCTGGTAGACAGTGCCCTGTACCACCCGCATGACTGCGATTGGCAGGGTGTCCAGGGTTCATCCTTGAAACACTAAGATGCCCCCAGAGCCCAAAGAGAAGAAAAGAAGTATCACTGATTCTACACTTGTGACCACACCACTGGACCGGTGACTGTCAGATCATAAGTACTTGCCTCTAGATGGAGAAGTGAGCTGGGGAAAGAAGACACAGTCCTTATGCATCCTTCCTTTAGGAAGCCCTGAGGTTGGCCTGAAGCCCTGGAAGAATTCAGCTGAGGCACAACCTTACAGCTACTGTTTATCCAAGTGAAAATTCTCTTCCCATTTCAGCATCACTTCTGAAAATGATGAAATTCATCAGCCTAACAAAAGATTCTATTCTCTATGTTATAATGGAAGGGACACAAGCTAGGCTTCAGGTAGAAGTCTTGGCTCTGCTACTTCCTAGATGGGTATTGGAGCTGAGTTCAACTTCCTTCCACAATTTACACTGGTATAGAAAAACCCATTGGAGATTGAAGAAGGGAAAAATATCTTTGAATATGAATAATGGAGAGGTTAAAGGTCTATATCATAAACTGCAAATTAAACAATAAGATCCTACTATGCACCTATTGAAATGGCCAAAACCCAGAAAACTAATACCACTGAATGTGAGCAAGTATGCAGATCCACTTTAATGAAAAAAAAAAATCATTAAAGTCCAGCTTATCAATTACTTTTTTCATGGATCTAAACCCTCACCTGGATCATGCCTTTATGGTTGTGTCTAAAAAGTCATTACTACACTCAAGGTCAACTAGATTTTCTTCTGTGTTTTCTCCTGGGAGTTTATAGTTTTGTGTACATTTGTGTCTATTGTTCCTTCTAAGTTTGTCTTTGTAAAGTGCGTAAGGCTTCTGTCCAGTTTCTTTTTCTGCATGTGAATTTGTAGTCGTTCCAGTAAAACTTGTTGAAAAGATTATCTTTTCTCCATTGTATTTCCTTGGATCTTTTGCCAAAGATGAGTTGACTGTACTTCTGAGGGTCCATTTCTAGGCTGTTTCTTTGATTTCATTGATTGTCTATACTTTCATCAATATCATACTGTCTTAAGTAGTGTAGCTAAAAAGTCTTAACATCAAGTACTATCAGTCCTCTGAGTTTGTTCTTCTTTGAAAATGTACTAGCCATTCTGAGTCTTTTGCTTACTTTTAAACTGGTTTGTTCTTTTTCTTATAAAGTTTGGAGAATTTCTAGAACAATTTTTATTATTGTTGTTGGCAGTGGTCCTGTTTGGTATAGTGAGTTTTATTTCTGTTTTTCTGTTACTGGGAATTGAACATGGTACTGTGCCACTGAAGTACATCCCCATCCTTGCACAGTCATTTTAAGTGCAAAGTAGGGTTGAGACCAATAATAACTCATAGATTTTCTTGACTTCCTCTTCGACATCCTGACTTAGTGTCTGTATTCACAGTCAGCATCCAACACGATCTTAGCCACCAAGAACATCACATAACCCCACAATCCAGGGACTATGAGGAAAGCCTCATACAAAGTTGAACTCATATAGGTCTTACTACAAGACTACAAGGAATTTATTAGGCCAACATCTCATTATAGTGAGAAAATATGCAGGACTTCCATATAAAATAGTGATGGGACTATGACAATCACTTAGGATCTTCGGTCTAAAATGTGGCCAAAGTGAACACTGAGGTCTCTGCTGGCCAATGGGAGTTATAGGCCAGCTATCTTTAAATCCTTCTGTGGCCTCCTTTAAGGAGTAGCCACATGCTTGCACACTTAAAATGAGATTGTCATGTTTTCTAAGACTCTAAAAGAAAAGACACAGTTGACAAGTACTGCAAGATGACTCACATGCTTGATCTCTAAGGCGATGTGTAGCCGTGTCCTTCTGAACGCCTTCCCTTGCCCTGGCCTCCTCGCCCTGAGATGCCGGCCTGTCAGCCAGTGGCTGAGAACATGCACTCTGCAGTCACACACACTGCAACTCCGAATCTGTAGGTAAATTGGTTAGTTTTTCTATATCTCAGTCTCTGTTTTTACAAATGAACTGATGACACTTAGCTTCGATGATTGTGAGATCGTGTGCATAAGGTGTCAGACATAAAGCTTCATACTGAGTAAGAGGTATTAATTACCCTGAAGGATATTAGGCTTACAGAAACTATACAATCATTCCCACCTCCCTTGCTTATTTGTTTGCACACACATTCATTCATTTATTCATTCAGCAGGACAGACACTGATTCACTTAATCATCATACCACAAGACAATAAATTTCTACTGTGCAACATCCACTGTACCAGGGACAATAACAGATCCAGAAATGAATAAAATGTCTATCCTGCTCTTAAGGATTTGGGCAAGCTTCATCAATAGTAGGATATGAACACAAATGGCGATGATAGAAAGTGCAAAGTGTTCAGGGGTACAAACTGTGCTCATTGGAGGATGGAGGGCGAGAGTGTTTATTAGCAGAGACTTGAAGCTCTGGGAAGGATCAGCAATTGGATTCTTAGAGATGAGGGGGACAAGGGCTTGACACACAGATGGCTGGTCTTTCCACAGACTTTTAGATCACAGCATTTAGGAGCTACCTTTCTCTCACCTAACTCTGCAGAAATGTGAATTCCTCTGGTTTATATTCCCAGGAAAGGGGAATTTGGCCCCAGCTCATAGTGTTGCTTAGCGGCAAGTACAAGCTGAAAATCCAGATAGCCTGACTCCATCCCAGAATTCATCTGCTTCCTCATTAATGCTCACTGAACAGCAAGAGCTGGCTTAATGTCCTGTTTAGAAATTCGTTTTCCACATGTCTAGCGTAGCAGAGCTCGATTACAACAGAACCTGACCACCAGTAATTCTGTTTGCATTTGGCACCAGCCCTGATACATGGCTGATGCTGTGCTGCCGTCCAAGTTGAAGCACAGTGCCAGCCGCACAAATCGTATAATTACTCCCCGCTGCTGGTCCGGTATGGATCATTATATCAAGACTAATTCCACACCCAGCTATTTTTCATAAAAAGGTTCTTTACTTTCTTCCATCAACATTTATCATGTAAGTCCTATACTGACAAAATCAGGCATTTAAAGGGTACTTCATTTTTACCTTAGAACTAAACTGTTGGGTAGATGGGTGGATCTTTGGTCGCTTATTACTAATGCACAGAGAGTAGGACCTCATAAAAATAAAAAGGCCAACATTCAAAGCTGGGTGGGGGCTGAGATTTTTGCAATTCAGAAAAGTTTGACAAAAACTCGATAGATACGCCTGCAAAAATTGAATTCTCTTCCTCTGCCCTTTCCCCATCCTGGTAAAATCTGTGCTAATAGCTGGGGTCCCTGTGCACCAAAGGAGAACTTTCATTCCATTTTACAGACTCTTCCAACCCAAGGATCACTTTGGGGTAAAATCCAAAATGCATGGTGAGCTTAGTAATGAAACAGAGCAGGTGGCCTCGGGGTCCACCTTGGGCTCAGGCCCAGACACTTAATAAATGCTGTCAAATGTGCTTCACGTGAGTGTTAAAGACTTCTCTGCGTTCCGTGTTTATGCCAAATCTGAGCTAGTGCATGTGTGCCCCTCACTTCTGCCTCCCTAACTCCCTGTGGGTCTGTCTCCCTCGGGAAACCACAAGGACCAGCAGCTGGAATCCAGGCACCGAGCTGGTAGTGATGGGGTTGTAGATCGTTACAACATGGCGCACGTCAAAATCTGTCCACCTACTTCCTAATACCAGAGACCTCTGGATTGAAATCCCAGCTCCAACATTTCCTAGAAATGTAAATTGGGCAGTTTCCTAATATATCAGTAAGGATCATGAGAAAAACTAGATTACAGAAGTCAAATGGGTTAGTAGAAATTGGTCTAGTTTGTAAATCATAAAGAAATGTGTAAATATGTCATATTGTAGAAAGCACGCTGATGTTAGGGTCGGAGAGGAATACTCTAAATATATAATTTGCTTCTTAGTAGCAACTTGATTCCCTCTTTTGAGTTTTCATTTCTACTTCTGTGAAATGAGTGACTAATACCTTCCTCAGAAACTGTATCAAGTTTAAATATGACAATGATTCCAAGTATCAGAAAATCCTAGTCATTTAATGAATGATTATTTGTATTACCATATGTGTTATTTTTACTAATATTATTTCTACTATCTTATTGTTGAACAGATAAGACTAATGAACACGAAAAACATACAGCTTTGCACTTCTTTGGCAGAGACTGTCTTTGGAAACAGACGCCTTCGGACTCTTTTGCCCCAGCCTGGGACACAGACTGTTCTAAGGTCTGATATGTGAGGTATAAAGGTAGAGGCCCATGTGAGGGAAAGCATATGTTATCTGAGCTTGATATTTCACTTAACATTGTGATCTCAAGTTGCATCCATTTACCTATGAATCCCTCAAGTTTATCCATCTTTATAGCAGAGTAGTACTCCACTGTGTAAAAATACCACATTTCTTTTATCCACTCATCTGTTTGACGTATATGCTGCTTCCAAGATCTAGCTTTTATAAATTGTGGTGCTATAAACTTAGGTATGCATGTATCCCTGTAATGTGCTGATTTTAACTCTTGGAAATATACCTAGAAGGCAGATAAATGGGTCAAACAGAATTTCTATTTTTAGTTTTTTAGAGACTATATATAATTCTCAAATATATATATATATAAATATATATATATATATTTTGGGGGAAGACAGCAAAATAGAAGATAAATGCATAAGAAGCAAAGAGTTCAAATAATTCCCCAAATTATCTATTCCACTGTTTCAAAAGTACTTCAATATATGTGCTAATTTGTTTCATTTATACTAGAAGTTTCTCTTAGTCCACTGAAAAGAAAGTTTTGTGTTATTGTTTGTTTCTTCTTTGTAAGAGAAAATCTTTTTGTTTGTGTCTTGTACTCCAGTAACTACTTTGAATATAATGATACACAGTGTACTATTGTCGTGTTTCTGCCTTCAAACCCAAAGCCTTCATGCCGAGCTACATCTCAAGCAGTTTTTTTAAACAGTCTTGCTAAGTCGATAAAAATACAGGATCGGCCTTGAATTTGCCATCCCCCCACCTCAGTCTTCCAAGCATGTGCCACAATAGCCTGCTTTTTTTTTAAAGTTTCCACTGTAAGAAAACATGTGATACTTGTCTATTTGTCTTTCCCTATCCGGCTTGTCTGCTTAGCAGAATGTCCTCCAGTTCCATCCATTTTACTGTAAGCGTCACAATTCTATCTTCTTTCCAACTGTGTATATTCCTTACGCATTTCACTGTCTGTCTGCCACTAGTCATGAAGGACGAGCCCAAGGCTTGGTTCCTGGGGACAGCGCCATAACTGTGTACAGGTGTCTCTTTGGACACTGGTGCAGCTCCTTCAGATACGGTGTGGCTGGATCACGTGATAGCTCCACTCCATACCATTTTCCACAGCCCAACACCACTTTACCTGACCAGGCATTGGCTCAGAAGGGAGAAATGCCAAATTTTCACGAAACCCGAACAGGGTTTACACAAAGCACAAAGCCAAATCCCAGCAAGCCTGCTGCATCCTTTGTAGGGATTGCACTGAGAGAAAGGAGCACTGGGCCTGAGGATGCGACCCTCTCGGCTCGGAAGCACTGAAAACCCGGCACGTGGAGCCCAGTACGGATAAGCAGCCAGGCCAGCATCCTCTCTCCAGGCTTGCCTGAGTAGTCAAGAGGATGATTATTGCCCAAGAAGTGAAGTGGCTTAGAGCATTACAGAATTTTTCACTTGATCTTTACATAGCTCACATATGTATTGAGGG